>PVJS01045436.1:0-16236 GCA_004027185.1 Glis glis
TGTGTGTGGTACTGGGGACTTAATCCAGGGGCATTCTATCTCTGAGCCACACCCCAGCCTCTTTTTATTTTTTGTTTGAAACAGGGGCTCACTAGGTTGCTGAGAATCTTGCTTAGTTACTGTGGCTGGCTTCAAACCACATCCTCCTGTTTCAGCCTCCCAACTACTGGGACTACAGTGGTGCTGCTATTCTTAGGGTTGTGATCACATCGTGCCTGGAGCTGGAACAGCTGGGAACAGCTGGGTATCTCACTCTCCTCATGGGTGCAGCTCTACATGAGGTCTTTCTGCACAGGCTGTTGGACTTCCTGAGAGCATGCCAGTCTCAGGGTCATTGGATTACTTACATAGCAGATGGAGGTACCAGGAATGAGTATTCCAGCAATCGAACCACAAGCATCATTGTCTTTTATGACCTAACCTCAGAATTCATGCAGTGTTACTTGCACTTTATTGTTTAGGAGCAAGTCAGAGTCTATGAGTTTGAATGAGAGAAGAACTAGACTCTATCTCTACAAACAAGTGATAAGATTTCAGAAGAGCATGCAGGATAGGAACTCTTAAATCATCACCTTTTGAAAATACACGACACAGATATATTTGGTTCCCAAAACCATAATTTCCCCCATCATGCTTTGGTGAAGCTAAATTAGAAACCATTCTCAAGGGAAGGATTAAAATATGGAATGTAGATGAGAGAGATGTGTCATGATGATGAGTTTTTTAGGATGAGCTGAGCTGTGCTCCACTCCACTTTAAGAGACCTAGGGTCACAGAAGGCATGTCCAAACAGATGCCTTTAAATTAACTCTTAGCTAAGTCCTTTGGAGAGGTCATGGGTTCTACTTGCCAGCTGAAAGTCTCATCCATCTTGTCATAAAGCCAGAGATATAAAAAACCCTGCCCATAATGGGAACTTTCCTATCAGGAGATATGACCCAGGGCTAAGCAATGAGCAACTCCGGTGGACCTTGGATTCCCTTTCAGAGCAGAGGAAGGACCACTGTGTGTGTGTGTCGGGGGAAAGGTGGGTAGAAGGAGTAATGCTGGTATTGAGGGTGGTGGATGGCAGGAAGTTCACAGACTTGGCAACAGTCAAGGGTGGGATACAGGGGGATAAAAAGCACCTTGCAAAAGATACTGAGAAAACAAAATTTCTAGCATCAGCATCAGGGAAGGCAATACGGAGAGAAGTTTGCCTGATGAGAAGACAGCATCTGTTGTCCACACAGGAGGAGAAATCACAAAACCCACCTGCGATGATCCGAAGACCACATCTAATGATTTGAGTACAGTCACGATGATACTGGTTCACAGGTGTTTTGAAAGAGTGATTGTGAAATGAATTTTTTAGAGTCTTGCAGAAAAATGGAAATGAATGCTGTTAGGGTAAAATAGAAGGAATTAAATTGACTGTTTGGTGCCTCTTTCATGCATCCGGTGATGTCTTAGTCCTTTTGTCCTGCTATAACTGTGTGACTTAACAACAACAGAGATTTATTTCTCACAGTTTTAAGGCTGAGAAGTCCAAGACCAAGATGCCAGCAGGCTGAGTATCAGGTGAGGGGCTACTAGCTGGTTCATAGAGTGGCACCATCATCTCACTGTATCCTCATAGGGTGGAAGGGAAAGGGCAGCTCTCTTAGTCCTCTTTTCTTTTCTTTTCTTTTTTTGTGGTACTAGGGATTGAACCCAGTGGCATTCTACCTCTGAGCTACACCCCCAGCCCTCTTTTTTAATTTTTATTTTGAAACAGGGTTTTGCTAGGTTGACGAGAGTCTCACTACTTGCTGAGGCTGTCCTCAAACCTGTGATCCTCCTGTCTCCTCCCAAATACTGGGATTACAGGCATGTGCCACCATGCCCAGCTTCTTAGTCTTCTTTAATAATGACACTGATCCTATCATGAGGATCTCACATTTAGGGTCTATTCACTTATCAGAGACCCCACTTACCAGAACTGAAATTGGCTAAGCATAACCTAAACTCCTTAAATGACAAGATGCTTGAGTCGTGTTTCAGGAACAACCTCCAAAATCCAGTCAAGGAGGTGTGGAGCCAGCTTTACAAGAACGGACTGGAGTGGAGGAAGTCAACTTGTCTGGCCAATGACCTTTCAATATTACAAGCTCAAATTCCACATATGAACATTAGAATCCCCCCTTAAAAACTAAAAACTAACAACAACAACGACAACAAAAGAATAAAACAACATGTATCTGTGAAGAGGCATGATGACCACTTATGCCTGCACTTTTAGAACCTTGAAACTCCCCATTTTACCATCCAATCAATGAGCAACTTCTCCCTTCTCCCTATAAATTCTCCAGTACCAATTTCTCAGGCAGGCAGATTTGAGCTCTTTTTAAGCTACTGGCCTCCTTGCTGGTAAAGCTTTTTCTTTTTTGCAAACACCTGGTGCCATGTTATTGGTTTCTAGGTGTATTGGACATAGACGATTGATATCAATGCCATCACCCATGTGATGGTTTTAACATTAAATTTTAAGGGACATATACATTCAATCCATTGCAAATGGTAATAAGTTCTTTTTTAAGATACTGAATCTCCCTAAGTAATAATATGCCACTCAGAACTCAGCTCAGAGGGAACTGACACTCAGTAGTGCAGGGAGCTTGGGGACATCTTTTATACTGTTGTCATTTCTCTTCCACTTCCCTTCTCAATTTCAGGAAGATGTTCTACTGTTGGCAACAGACTAGCGTGACATCTATCAAACCTGATTTTCCCACATGTGTAAACTCATAACTGAAACTGGGGGAGCGATTCGTTCAGAGGAATGGAGAATAGAGATTTAAGCCTTGGGGAAATAAATTCTAATTTTTATTAACTACTTGGAAGAGCAGAAGAGAAAAGTGTAACTATTGAAATATCTTTTCTTCCAAGCCCAGCACATTTTGTCTTGGTAATCTTTCATCATCGAAATTCGTGGCAAAGCTCTCCTTCTTGCCCCCTAACCACCTCAGTAACACAAGGCGATCTGAAGAAACACGCCAACCTAAAGTGCGCGTGCACTGAGGCATGAGGACTGTTTTTTCTCCACCTAGGAAGTTTGTCTTGTCTAGCTAGCAGATGCTTTGGGGAAAGGAGCACACCATAAAATTAGTGGATTCAACCTCAGTGCTCAGTGGAGGGGCAGCTGACCCAGCCTAATTACTGTGGTTGCCATAAAAGTCACTGCCTCTCTACTCCCTCCTACCTGCAGCACTTTTTGATAACCCAATGACAGGAATTGCCTATGAAGTATTTCCCTTAGAATTGCTTTCCCCCAGAAGAGTCACATGCCTGGAATATTTTTTCATGTGTTTCAACAACCTACAGATTTGATAGTGGAATTCAGAGCCAAATTAATGAGAAGGCAAGCTGGGTATCCACCTAGGATGCAGATCTAAAAGGGGAACTGAGACATCACTGGAATAAATTGGCAAAATGTAAATTGGCTCCGCTTCTCACTGGTGTCAACCTGTCTGGGTTGAGTACGTTTGTGAATCGCACATGAGCCTGCCGTCAGCGCCGTTCCAAAATCAATAATGCATGTTGTTTTGCTTACCAGGAAAGAATGACTTAGTTTAATTATCTAAATGTTAAACCCTTTAATTTGCCTCTCAAGATATTGTCTCATCTGAAAAATTGCAAAAGAAAATTAAGAGAGAAAAAGTGCAGAAAATGTGAGAAATGTTTTGCTGGGCTTTTTTAGTCCAGCTTTCTGTAGCAAATAAAGTTAATAAGTGGCTGTTCTTATATACAGTTTTTGCTAATGAAACAATCAGTTCTTTCTTATGGCTTCCAAAAAAAAGATATAAAATATTTACAGAAAATGCAGTGTAAGAAGTGTCAAATCATTAGCCTTCCCAGAACAACCATGTCTCAAGTTAACCCTGAATGACACAAGACCGATTTGATCAGCTTTTCAGCATTTTTTAATGTAGAAGGCGATCCATAGTGGAGAGTAGTTAGACATGATGTTGAACTTCAAAGGCGCACTTACTAGGTATGTTCTTATTAAGTAATGGACTCCTTTAACTTTAGAGAGCCACACTTTTGACTGTTATTTCCCAACTTTCCATTATTGGCTTCCTCATTTTTCGTCTAGAAACTTTTTTGGTCAAATTATCATCAATTATGACTTTTCTCCATGCCATTTGTAATTTATTTGAAATATCATAAGAATTATACGTCAGTTAATTCAGTTTCATTCAGTCATTGGAAGACTAATCAGTTTTTTGAGGACTTACCATGTGTCAGACACTGGTCTAATGGCTCTATGAATTTTACAACATTCATTTTATCCTAGAATACCTTTCTAACATATATATTACTACATCCATTCAAGATCACAAAACTGAAGCGAAAACACATTGCTTTTTTTTTTTTGCCTGAAGTTTCACAAATAGTAAGCAATGAAACTAGAATCTGACCCCAGGGACATCAACTTGTCTGAGACAGAAACCCAGTCTCTTAAACCCTGTGCTAACTGCCATTCATATTTATCATTTATTGAGCAAGTGATATGTATCACACTCTGCACTGGGCACTTTGCATTTATTTCCGATGGACTCAAGGAAATTCAGAGAGGTGAAATAACCTTCTAAAATAATGCTCTCATAGGGTTTGAGAGGCAAAACTAGAGTTCAGTATCAGGCTTATTCTCTCCAAAAATGCACAATATACTCCAATCTTTAAGAAAAGTGTTGGGTATTTGCTTGGAATGACTGGAAGACTGATGCCTCCTTTCAGTTTCCAGCATCTCCACCGCCACAAAAGATGGCCTTTAATACCGCTGAGTTTTCAATCTGTGGAAGGTAATGCTTTTTTAGTATAGTAGTGAGAACTCTTGTCCACAGTTGTTTATTCTATGCTTGATTTCTTCCAGGCACTTCTGGATGCCATATGGCCAGAATTTCTCACATATGAAAATTAGGTATATGCATTACTTTTCAGAGTCCTGAATATGGGCTAGAATTGTTCTCTATCCTTTCATCCATAATGTTCTTTTATGAGGTAAATGAAGACCTTATAAACACTTATCCTAAGTCATTTTTCACTTAGCTCTTTATTTCATTTTGGCAAAGGCAGAGATAAAAATCTACATTAATCTAAAGACGTAGCTTGTTAACACTGCAGTATTTAACAAACCACGCCTATTTGACGAGATGTCAGGCAGAACTTCCTCTGTTCCTAGTTCGGTATCACTGAAGGAGCAGTCTTAAGAAAGATTTATTTTAATTATTGTTGGCTATCAAATACCAACTATGCCTAAGCGTGAATTATTGTTTGGAACAGATAGTCTTCTGAATGGATTCCATTCGTGGTATCAGTTTAGGGAGTTGCTGTGGTTGACCACTAGCTGGGGCTCTTGAAGTAAACAACTTCATACATGCCTCTCAGACTCTTGGTATTCATGCCCTTGTATACTGCCCTCCTTCATTTGGGTGTGGTCTGGATTTAGCAGCTTGCTTCTAATGAGAATACAGCAAAAGTGATGGGTACCCTTTCTGTTATTAGGTTACAAAAACATACCGACTTTCCTCTTGTCAAAATTTTCTCTCACTAATATTCTCTCTTGCCCTGTTACTTGTTCATGCTGATGAAGCAAGTTACCATGTTGTGCTCTAATGGAAGGCCTACTTGGCAAGGAACAAAGGGAGACATCTTGCCAAAATCTTGAGCAGAGCTGAGAATATTGTCCAACAGCCCATGACGCCCATGTTTGTTCAACAGCAACAATGGTGAGAGTGGTTTGGGAAGCAGATCCTTCCCAGGTGAGCCATGAGGTGGATGACTGCAACTAGGGGAGGGATCCTGAGCTAAGTGCACCCAGGTTCCTGATTCACAGTGTGAGATGATAGATGTGTGTTTTCTTAAGCCACTAAGTTTAATTAATTATTTGTGGCTGGTAATCCATTATCCAACCATAGACAATAGATTTTGGTACTGGAAGTGAGGTGCTTCCAAAATAGATATCTAAAAATGTGGGAATGAAATTGGAACTGGGCATTGTGTGGACGCTGAAGGAATATTGAATGCCATGCTAAAAATAGCTAAATTGTCTGGGACAGACTATTAGTAGAAATCTGGACTTGGAGGATGTGGCCCCAGTGAGGGTCAACAGAAAGGGAGGAAAATGTTCTTAGAAACTAGAGGGAGAGAAAGCCTTTTTATGAAATGGAAAATGGTTAATTACACTATCATCTACAGTCATATGTAAAGGAGGGTATTCAATGTAGTGAACTTAGTGACCTAGCTAAAAAGATTTCCAAACAAAACGTTACAGGGGCTGCCTGGCTTTTTCTCACTGCTTATAAGTAAAATATAACAGAGAAAATTTGAGAGCAATTAATTAACAATGAGGAGCTGTATATTAATGGTTTTGAACCATTATTCTCAACTTCTCCAGATAGAAAAAAATATATAAAATCCTAGAGAAAAAATTGGGGGTATAACTGCAATATTTTGAGACCTCATGAAGATCAGTTGAATTAATATTCAGTCACACAAAGAGATTCAGGATGTCTCATAGATCCCCTCGTGGAAGCAATATGACCTCAAACTTCTGAGCATTGTCCCTTAGCCATCTCATCAGGAACTCAAAGACAGAAGGGCTTTTCTCAAAGATGTCTGTGGTTGTGGTTTGTTTTGTTTTGTTTTAGTAAAGTAAACCCCAATAGAATTCATAGCAATTCCACAACATTTTTTTGAGAAAACTACATCAGTAGATTCATTGTCAGTACAACTGAAAGGGGCAAAAGATATCACAAAACGGAAAAAGGAGCTGCTATGTTCCCCCAATTCTACTGTCAGAACTAGATGAGAGAACAACTTATCTACAATCATGTGCTATCTCTTATGAAAAAGGAATGCAGTCTCAGAGAAAGGAACCAGGAAATCAAAGGGTAGAGCTTGGAGCCATAGAGTATTACTTTCAAAACTTGAAACCCAATCAAGGAATTTATATTTGTCCAACTGGTTTTCAGAATTGCTGGACTAGTCACCCTTTCCAAGTACCACTTCCCTCCTTTTGAACAGTTATCTTACTACTATCTTGCCATTTTGTGTTTGGGTATGTTGGGGCAGGTAACTTGTCTGTGTAGTTTTGCAGATGTACAGGTAGAGAAGTGTACTCAAGAAGCTACATGGAGGAACCTCAATCACACATGGGCTTGATTGAGAAGATAAGCCTCTGGTATCTGAACTGACGTTGTGATGAGACCTCTGAGAATCTTGGTAGGGGTTGAAATATTTTGATGTGAAAGGGCATGGAGAATGGAGGATAGATTAATGGTTGGCAACTTCTAAAGCGGTTCTCAATGATTTACCTCTCCTCTTGAACATGGTCTAGACCCACTGAGTTGCTTCTAAACAGCTAGAATATGACAGAAGTGTTGGAGTGTCGCTTCGTTGATTAGGTTATAAAAACAAGACATATATGATCTGTCTTGTTGATATTCTCTCCCACTTTCTTATTTGCTTATTCTGATGAAGTAAGCTGCCATGTTGTGAGATGCTCAATGAAGATGCATAAAGAACATGTCATCAAGAACCAAGGGAAAGCTCTATCCAACAGCATGTGAAGCTATGGTTTAATCTAGTAATCTGCAAGGAAATGAATCTTGCCAACAACAGTGAGAGTGAGCTAGAATGATATTCTTCCCAATCATGCCTTGGCGTGACTATAGCCATTTCAAGATATTGAACTGAGAACTTTGACCTAGAAATACTGTGAAGTAATAAAAGGTGCAATATGTTACCTGCTAAGTCTTGGGGCAATTTGTTACACAGCAATAGATGATAAACACATTATTTCCACTCTTCTTGGAGAGTTATGCTGAGATATGCTCTGCTCAGATTCGGCTGCTCAGGAACAACTGTTGTTTGTGTTCCCAGTGAAAGACTATCTCCTTTATGTTTCAAGGTCCATATTTCTGAGCCTGGACCTCATTTGCTGTAATTTCCTATTCCTGGGAGAGAAGGCAAAACTCTATGTTCTTCAAAAACACAATTCCCATGCTAGTGGGATGTTACTATGTAGTCATTTCCCTACCTTCTCTTCTTAGGTCTTAATTTGAGCCCCAAATAAGGGTTTACAGATAAACTCTCTCCTGACCTCCAGCATCCATAATTTTATTATTAATTATTGTATTTATTTATTAAAAATAAATATTTGTCAATTGGTAATAATAATTGCATATTTGATAACTTTCATTTTTCAATAATAGCTTTCATTTAATAAATGATTAGTCTGTATCAGACTCTATGCTAAGACCTTTATATGAGCTATATTATAAAAAAGTTAAAATACCTATTATTACTAATTTTACCTACAATTCTATGCTTTCCAATTTGCAGAAGGGAAAATGGAATTTTAGGGAGGGTATATAACTTGTTTATAGTCACAGAGACAGAAAGAAATAGAGCTGGGATTTTAACCTGAATCTAAATAATCCATCTCCAGAGGCCACCCCCACATACAAAAAGTATAAGAAAATTTAAATAATGTCATCACCACAAATTCTACCATCAGAAATAATGTTTTTAACATATTGGCATATTTGGTTTATTTACTTTGTTTCCATGTATATATGTGAATTTGTATTTTATAAGGGGAAACAATCTTCTAGTTTTTCTATTTAAAACTGTACAATGAGCCAGGTATGGTGGAACATGCCTGCAATCCCAGTACTTGGGAGGCTAAGACAGGAGGCTTGCACATTCAAGTCCAGCCTGGACAACTTAGCAAGACCCTATTTCAAAATAACAAATAAAATAGGACTGGGGGTATAGCTCAGAGGTAGAAATACCCTGGGTTAAATCCTCCATACCACAAATAAAATAAAGTTATCCTGTGTATTTTTCTTATGCTATGATTTTAGAAACATGAATTCTAATTGCTATAACATTTCGTAGCCTATATCTTAACTTTTAAGTCAACATTTTATTGTTGACTATGTCTCTACATTTTCTCTAAATGAATATTATTATAATATCCTTGAATATGAAGAAGACTTACATTGAAGAATATTATGTTAAATTATTTATTTCATGCCTGATTATTTACTTAGCATGAATTTTTAGAAGTGGAAATACTAGGCCAAATGTACAAACATATTTAAGGCACTAGCTATGTAGTGAGAAAAGGAAAGGGGAAAAAAAAGTCATACTCCCTTAAATAATTTAAATGCTTGCCTGTCTTGTCAAACCTGCAGTATTTTTATTATTTTGAGTTTTCCAATTAAATTTAAAAAATCATCGCAAAAACATTTTATTTTTATCCTTATCAAATATGAGAATGGTCTAAATTTTCACTACTCATTTCTAAATTTATTACTTTAATCTTATCTTTACTGCGAAAGGAAGGAAAAGCAAAAAGAGTGTGTGAAGCAGAGGGATCAAGCTGAATGGAAGTAGGGAGATAGGAGAAGGCAAGACATGAAGGCAAGTTAAGATCCATTTTAGAATTTTAAATATGGAAATCATAGGAAAAGAATTATATTTCCAAAGATTATCCTGGAAACAAAGTTATAGAATAAATTCACAAAATGGGAATAGAGTGAATGGGTGTTTAAGTCAACATTCTCACTGCTGTGACCCAATAAACTTGACCACACAGCTTAGAGCAAGGAGGATTTATTTGCTCATACTTTGATTTCAGAGTTTTAGTCCATACCAGGCCAGGTCTGTGGAGCTCAGGGCATGGCTGCAAGAAGCAGAGAAAGGGAGAGAGCAAAGGCTCTGCTCTCACATCATGGAGGCTGGAAGCAAGAACATAAACAAGAGGAGGAGGAACCTTATCTAATCCTGAAGGCCACACCCCCAGGCACCCCTCCTCAGCAACCACGCCCTACCTCCAACATGGCTGTCTTATTTCAGTGAGGGCTGGGGGACAATCCAAATTTAAACCATTACAATGGGTAACATTCAAGTCAGGGAATTCAGTTAAGAAACTAGGCTAGTAATCCACACAAGAAAATAGGAATCAATACAAACCACAACTAAGCTGAGGCCATGAAAATGGAGATATAGGGAAACATTCCATGAGCCTTTCAGAGGCAGAATTAACAGGATGTGGGGCTTGGGATGTGGCTTAGTGGTAGAGTACATCCCTAGCACACATGAAGCCTTGGGTTCGATCCCTGATAACACACATGCGCGCGCGCACACACACACACACACACAAAGAGAAAGAGAGAGAAAAGAAGAGAAAGAAAGCCATTAGCCAGGAGTGGTGGCACATGCCTATAATCCTAGTACTGGGAAGGCTGAGGTGAGACAGAAGGATCACAGGTTCGAGGCCACCCTCAGCAATTTAGCAAGATCCTCAGCAACTTAGTGAGACCAAAAAGGGTTGGGGATATACCTTGAAGGTAGAATGCCTCTTAGTTCAATCCCCAGTAAAACAAAACAAAACAAAACAACAAAAACAAAATATGAACTTTTTTGTTGGCCACATTAGGTTTATATTGAATAAAACTTATATCCCCCCCCCCAAAAAAAACAGAATTAACAGGGTGCGTGGAGTTTTTTGGATGTGGGGCGAATAGAAGTCTGAGGTAACTTCCGTATTTCCGGCTGGTGAAACTTGGATGGTGGTATTTCACTGGATTGAGAAATAGAGGTACCTTGAGGAAGCCAGATGAAGACATTCAGGGGCTCGTCAGCTATGTAGCTTTGTCACCCAGGAGAAAAGTGGAGATTAAAGACAGAAGTTTAGAAAGCGCTAGGTAGTACTTGAGATTGCTCCTCTAAGCCTCTGCTTTATCATTTATAAAGTGTGGAAAATAATGCTTAATTCATAGGGCTATTGAAAAGAACAAATGAAATAATGTTTATAAAGTATTTAGCTTAGTGCCTGGAGCACGGTAAACACTAGAGCTCCCTGATTATTAATAAGAAGGTAGGAATGATCATCAATACATCATACTTAACAGATATTAAGAGAGATAAGCCCTGAACATGCATCAGGTTAATATCTCAATGATGAGACTCCAGGTGACCTTGCAAAGGACAGTTCCTATGGAGACATAATTGCTGTTGGGAGAGGTGAGGGCTGTTTCCAAGTCTGCCAAGAGCACATTGCAGTGAATGCAAGAGATGAATGAGGCTGAAGATAAACAAGAAATGAAAGAATAAATCATCGTGTTCCATTGCTGAAGTAGGCAGAATGATGCCCTACCCCTGCAAAAGATGTCCATAATCCTAATCTCGGAGAACTGTGAATGTGTTAATTTACATGGCAAAACGCACTTTGCAGATATGATTAAGTTAAAATGGGAAGGTTATCTGGGATTGTTCGGGTGGGCCCAATGTAATCCCAAGATTCCTAAGAGGCAAGCAAAAGGGTCAGAATGAACGGAGAAAATATGCCACTAGAAGCATCTGTAAAGGATGCAGCCATGAACTGAAGAACATGAGCAGCCTCCAGATGTTGGGAAAGGCAAGGGACAGATTCTTCCTTAGAACCTTCAGTTTTATCCCCATAAAACCCACTTGGGACTTCCAGAACTGTAAGAAAATATTTGTGTTGTTTTAAACTACGAAGTGTGTGGTAATTTGTTCCAGCGGCAATAGGAAGCTAATACAGTCTCTGTTGTGGTTTAGATGTTGTTTTCCCCCAGAGGTTCATATGTGGGAGGTTGGTTCTCAGGGTGACAAGGTTGGAGGTGGGAACTTTAAGAGGCAGAGCCTAACAGGAAGTCCTTGGGTCAACTGGGGTGCATCCTCAGAAGGGACCTCAGGACCCCAATCTCTCTCTGGCTTCCCGTTTGTCAGTGTGATCTGTCTTCCTTCCTCATTCCACACGGGCTCTGCCATCTATCATGTGGCCCTCGCCAGGTCCTGTGCCATGTTCTTTGAACCTTCAACCTCCATAACTATAAGCTAAAAAAAAAACCCTTTTCCTTATAAAATTAGGTACCTTAGACATATCATCATGGTAACACAAAAGAGATTAATATAGTCGCTTAACAGTTGGGCAGAGGGGAAGTATCCTAGGTTAAGGAGAGGCAGAGCCTAGGTTAAGGAGTATACTGGGCTTGGATGGACACCTCAACAGTTTGTAAGGACAAACAGTCACCCAGATAATCTCCAAGTGGCGATCAGCATGGCTGTGACTAGAGCCTAAAACCCTTCCTGACACATAGGAGGTACTTGATTAATACATACCAAATGTCTCAGTCCAATCTTGCTGCTATAACAAAATACCAGAGGCTGGGTGATTTATCAATAATATAAGTGTATTTCACATGGTTCCAAACGCTGAGAAATCCACATCAAAGTGCTAGTAGCAGATTTTGGTGTCTGGTTGAGGCTTGCGTCTTCTTGTTGTATTCTAATGTGGCAGAAAAATAAAAGGATCAGGTAGCTCTCTGAAGCTCTTTTATAAGGGCATGAATCCCATTCGTGAGGGTAGAGCCATTATGGCCTAATCACCTCCCCCAAATAATCACATACACTTATTTTTTTGTGGGGGGGTACTAGGAATTGAACCTAGGGGCATTCTACCTCCAAGCTAGACCCCCAGCCCTTTTTATATATTTATTTTTAAAATTCGGAACCAGGGACTGGCTAAGTTTCTGAAGCCAGCCTTGAACCTGTGACCATCCCATCTCAGACTCCCAAGTACTAGGATTACAGGCAGGAGCCAATGCACCTGGCTTTCGCCTTGACTTCTTTTTTTTTCTTTTTTTGTGGTACCGGGGATTGAACCCAGGGGCATTCTACCTCCAAGCTACACCCCCGGCCCTATTTTTTATTCTTTATTTTGAAACTGGGTCTCACGAAGTTGCGGAGGGCCTCACTAAGTCACTGAGGCTGGCCACGAACCCGGATCCTCCGGTCTCCAACTCCCAAGTACTGGGATTACAAGCGTACGCCACCACGCCCGGCTCACCTCGAGTTCTTAATACCATCAACTCGGTGTATAAATTCCAACATATGAATTTTGGACAGAAACATGCATTCAAAATACAGCAATAGATGAATTAATAATTAAGACAATGTAAAGTTTTTTATTATACTTTGATCTCACTTCTATCTTTCAACTTTTTCAGGTGCCCATATAACAGCCAGATTTCAAAGCCTATTTTATTTCCTCTGGAAATGATTTTTCATCTCACGTGCTTTGCTGAATGTGAAGGAATAAACCAAAGTTGATGAATTCTAGTTCATTTCTGCAGGAGAACTAATTCAAACAAACCCTTCTCTCATGTCTATCTCCCTTGAATGAAAGTTGATCAGAACGAGTCAATCTCCATTGAGATGAATTAGAAATTAGAAGCTCTCTTTGCAGGTTTAAGCAGCTCCGGGATTTGTCATTACATTTTTACAAATTTCTTTAGCGGGAGCTAACAATAAAGATTAAAAGCAATAACTCTGCAAAGTACATATTGGAGCTAGATTTGAAAAGACACAACAAGCTCCTGCTCAAAAAAGAAAAGTCCCCTAAGGCTGAGGGGTTCTGGTCTCCTGTGCATTCATCTCTTGCTCCCTCCGACATTCTTTGAAAGCGGCAACCACGTTCTTTAATTCAACATTCAAAGAATACATTGTTAACCGTGTGGTCTGCTGTGAGAAATTCAAAATGTGTGTGAAATTCCTTCCAGGAGTGGAGGAAGGGCCGACATTCATGTTTTTCTTCAGCCTCTACATTTCCTTTCTGGAGACTTGGAATTTGAACTTAGTAACACGATTTGCTTCCTTTCCATGACCTTCCGGGGCACCTTGCTCATGACCCAAAGGGTGCTGTTTGAGACTGCTTCCATATCTAAACAATGGTGTCTTGGGGTTCATCTTTTCTCCCCTCAAGCATTTTGTCTTCTATTTTAGAAGATCACATTTTACTCTTTCTTTCACTCTTTGCTTATACCTGCCTCTTGTCAATGGAACTAAGACTTTGACATTAACCTGGATTAGATATTTAATTGAATATTTTGAGAAGCATGTAGGAGTGTCCTGGAGATGGGGGGGTGTTGAAAATTAGATTTATTAAACAAATAAAAATGAAGAAATTATTTCAAATATGCTAACCAGATGGTCATAAACTACCCTTTAGGATCACACCATGAATGTCCATAGGAACTGTCTTAATTGTTGTTAGGTCAATGTAGTCATTATTTTATCTACAAAGACGCGCTGGTTATTTCCTCAGTAGGGAAAGAAGCTGTAGTTAATAGAGGATCCAAGAAAGATGAATCATTTATACCTTTCCCACCTAATTCTATCTTGAAGCATCCCTACCCGTTGCTGAGAACCTATTACTTATAATGTGTTTGTTAATTTTGGAAGCGGAATAAACTCTTTGGGGCCACTAAAGCACCCTACAAAAATACATTATCTCCTATGAGCCTGAGTAGATATGGCTCACAGTGTTGGCTTTTATTGGGCCATTTGCAAAGGGGCTGAAGTGATATATGTCGTGTCGGAAGTTGTTTTACGGTATTTTGAGAGGGCCTTGAAGATGTAGGTATGCACGCGTGCGCGCACACACACACGCACACACACGCACACACACACGCCATCTTCCAATCTCAGAAAACTCTTCTTCAGTTATTATTTGGTTAAATATATAGACAAACAGCTTTGTCTATATATTATAATAGCTTCAGACATTTCTGGCATCTAACATGAAATAGCTTATTATTTTTGCTTAATTAATTTTCTGCTTTTTAAAATTAGTGCATATTAATTGTATAAAATGTTGAAGTTCATTGTGGCATATTTGTACATGCTTTGATCATGTTATACTTTGATTATTTCCACACCCCATTCCTCCCCTTATCCTTAATTCTCAGCACCAGTCCCTTCCTCGTCTCTAATAATCTTTCATGCCATCTTTTTTTTTCCTAGAGTCCACACATTAAAGTAAACATGCTATATTTGTCTTTCTGAGTCTGGCTTATTTTGCTTAACATAATGATCTTCAGTTCTGTTCATTTTCCTGCTAATGACACGATTTCATTCTTTTTTATGGCTGAATAATACTCCATTGTGTATATAGACCACAGTTCATTTATCCATTTATCAGTTGACGTAGACTGGTGCCATAACTAGTTATTTATTGTGATTTGTGCTGTGATAAACACGGATATGCAGATATCATTATAGTATGCTGACTTTAATTCCTTCAGTTGTATGCTGAGGAGTGGTATAGCTAGATCATATAGTGGTTCTAATTTTAGTTTCTTGAGGAACCTCCATATTGATTTCCAATGCTAACTTACACTCACACTAATAGTATATAAAGGTTTGTTTTCCCCCACATCCTTGTCAGCATTTGTTGTTTTGTTTGTTTGGTTGTTTGTTTGGTGATTTTGTTGTTATTGTGGTTTTGTTTGTTTGTTTGGTGATTTTGTTGTTATTGTAGATTTTTGTTTCTTGATGGTAGCCATTCTGACTGGGGTGAGATGGAATGTAAATGTAGTTTTTGTTATTGTTTTTCTTGGTATTGGGGATTGTACCCAGGAACATTCTGAGTTTCGATTTGCATTCTTATAACATGAAATGTTTTTAAATAAACTTTGGGCCGGGCGTGGTGGTGCACGCTTGTAATCCCAGTACTTTGGGAGGCGGAGACCGGAGGATCTGGGTTCGCGGCCAGCGTCAGCTCTCTCTCTCTCTCTCTCTCTCTCTCTCTCTCTCCTTAGTGAGGCCCTCCGCAACTTCATGAGACCCGGTTTCAAAATAAAGTATAAAAAAAATAGGGCTGGGGGCATAGCGCGGAGGTAGAACGCCCCTGAGTTCAATCCCCGGTACCGCAAAAAAAAAAAAATTAAATAAATAAACTTTGGTTACTTACTCTATATGTTTGAACATGATGGTAAGACATGAAATATAGCAAAACCAAACAAACATACAAAAACCACATAAAACAAAAGACTAGAGCTTTCCAATGTCATATTTTTCAAATGCCATTGAAAGAAGCAGTAAGGTTGGGCTAGAAGGAAGCAGTGACTTGCATTTAATATTCTTTCCTCTACATTTTCCATATGGGTGTAACAGAGAAAGCTTACTGGTAATTGCTGATATTTGTAGTTCATGTAGCTCAATAAGAACATGATCCTATCTGTGTGCTCTAGGATGGAAGATTCTGTATCACTCAACAAATATAAATCTCTTTGAACCAGGAGAACTGTAATGTAAAAGTAAATTTTCTGGCCGGGCGTGGTGGTGCACACTTGTAATCCCAGTACTTTGGGAGGTGGAGACTGGAGGATCCGGGTT
>PVJS01045437.1:0-16236 GCA_004027185.1 Glis glis
AGGCCGATGATCTCAGATGAGAGCAGAAGATCAAGAAGTTGTCCAAGGAAATGGAGAAGTTGGAGACTGACCATCTCAAAAGAGAGCAGATGCGTTTTCCTCAGGAAGAGTTGCAGTCAGCTCTACACAGCTTTCTCCTTTTTTTATCTAAGTCCTGCACCTATCAGAACCCTGCTACCCACATTTAGGGCAGGACTTCCGGTTCAATCTGCTGTTATACAACCAAAGTCACATGATCTTAAGAGGGTCAAGTTGACAAACCAAACCAACTATCACACATACATACTGTCAGGTAATTTTTAAAAACTGTTTGCATTACTATTTAATGTTATATGTGCTATTTATGTGAGAAACACCTCCATAAAAAAATAAAAGACAAGTAAAGAAAGAATATACTGTCCCTATAGTAAAAGTTAGTAAATAAATGAAGTAGTACTGAAAGAAAACACAGCATAAAGTTAGATAATAGGGTTTAAATGAAACTTACATTATATATATATATAATATACACATATACTTACTTATATATTATATTATACATTTGCCCAGAATAAGAGATTTCAAGGTTGTATTCTATAAAAATTCATAATTCAAAATAATATGCAATTCATTAAACAATAGATTGAAACAACCTAAATGTCCATGTTTGATAATACTAATCACCAATGAATTTCTGTATATCCATTAAACAAATAACTAAGAGTTGACTGAGAAGCCTGAATCCTAATTACTTGTTTTATACCAAAAACAAAGAAGGAGATATGTGGAAATATTAGAAGGGTTCTTGCTGTGCTTAGATCGAATCAGATTGAAGTGAGATGAATGACCAAAAGCAGCAGTGCCCTTAGGCTATGAGAGTCTAAAGCACTGAAAAGATTTACACCCTCCCTCTATTCTGAGAAATTGTCCCAGCAAATATTTGTTCACAGACACAAAATCAAAGCAGAAAATGTCTTGTGGTGGCCTGGCAATGAGCAAGTTGGTAGTAGACTGTAATGGTGGCTGTCACTCAGGTCTCTAGGGGTTCCCTTCACTATATAAACAACTCTTCAGAACAAATAGTGTTCCAGGGTTGGGGCAAACACAACCTTCTGAAGAGCTGACACTTAATTCTGACATTTAAACCTCTCTCTAAACATTCACAAGGGTACTCTCATAATAGTCCTATAAAAAGAAGTAGAAGGGTGACAGGAGTCCTTTCCTAGAGTATCATATCTTCATCATTTGCTGTCGTGTTTTCACCCCTGCATGCTTCTCCAAGAGAAGAAAGAGGTTGGGGGACAGTATACTTTATTTTATTGTCCTGATTATAAATTTCTCCAATAATGCCTGCAATTTTTGTTTGGTTTGGTTTGGTAACCAGGTGGCATACTTCTCTATAGGACTGAACAGCAAACAAATTTATGTTGGTGTTCTTTTTAAAATATTGTATCACTTTGAATCTCACTGTGATGTATAATTACAATGCATGAAAAAAGGCAGAAAAATAAAAATGAAATAAAATTTTAAAAAACTAATTAAAAAATAAAATAAAAATGAAATATTTATATCTCATTTAGGCACCTTAGTTTTTCTGGTGACATATAACAATTAGGTCATAAATTCACTAGTCACATTTTAGTTTTTTAATAATATTTCAGAAAGAAAATTCTTATTAATAAGTCATTCACTAATCATATTTTAAAATGCTACTTCTGAAGGTAATAGTTTCAGTTTTCATTAATACTAATTGTATGTGATTTCTAAAGACACCATTTTTTTTAACATTGGCACAAAGTTCTTGGGGTATACCAAATCTAGCCGTCAATGTCTAATACACTATATAGGAAAACCATCAACAATATAGCATTAAAATCCCCTATGAGTATAAGAATCATAAGCTTAAAAAAGTAGAAATATGCATGAACTATTAAAGATAAATATAATTTAAATGGTAGCAAAAGTATAATAATTTATCTGGGATTTAAAGTTGAATTTATTGCAATAAATAATAAACATATAGTAGGTGGTGTATGCCAACTAAAAACCATTTTAATTAAGAAACCAAACAATCCAGTTTCTTCAAGCAAATATAGAAGTTTATTATTTTCTCTCTTGTAACAGCACCAGGTGGAGGCTCTGTGAGATCATACAGGGAAATAGAGTCCATCTACCCCTATTGTTTGTTATGTTTTAGGGTAGTGTTTTTGTCTACATCAGTGCAATTATCTCACACCATAACTTCTGTATTGTCATCTGAGCTGAAGACAGGAATAAAAAAAGAGTGGACAATGTCTCAGTCAGCATTCTTACTGCTATAATCCGAAAACAACTGACCATACAACTTAGATGAAGGACAATTTATTTGCTCATGGTTTCCTTGGAGATTTTTGGGTTCAGACCCTGTGAGGCTGGGAACCAGGGATCTCAGGGCATGATGCAGGAGGCAGAGAGAAAGAGAACAGAGCACAAGGGCTTTGCTCCTCACATCATGGAGGCCAAAAACCAGAGAGCAACAAGGGGATTGGGGACCATATATAATTCCTAAGGCCACACTGCCAGGGATCCACCTTCTGCAGCTGCATCCCACTGGCTCAGGTTACCAACCTGGGATTACAACCACCATGACTTAACCATATCAACCCTGAACATTAATAAACGAGCTCTTCAGGGAGCACTCTATATCTGATCATAACATTCCTCCCCTGGCCCCTGAAGAGCTCATGCCCAGCTCAGAATGCAAAATGTCATTTTCAGGAAAGTGGATTAACCTGGAAAACATTATGTTAAGTGAGATTAGCCAGTCACAGAAAGTGAAGGGTAATATGTTTTCTCTAATATGTGTAAGCTAGGGAGCAATCGGTATACCAGAGGGACTTTAGATAATGGAGAAGAAACTCCAGTGGAGTGAGGGAGATGGTTTTGGGGAAGGGGAGAGAGGGAGAATTAATGAAGGAAACACTTCCACTGACATTATGTACATATGTGAATATGCCAACACAAGTCTCAATATCTTGTATGGGGAAGGGGGGAATGGGAAGGAGGCCGGGGAAAACTCACTAAGTGCTGTGTGTATGTATATCACTATCATTATGAACTACATTATGATGTGAGACTATAATGCACCAATAAAAGTATTTAGAAAATGCAAAATTCATTTAGTCCATCTACAAGAATTCCCAAAGTCTTAACAGTCCCAGCATCACTAAAAAGTCCCAAAGTCCAAAATCTCCTGAGACTCAAAGTGAACTCTTGTGAGCCCCTGTAAAAGAAAAGGCAAATTACATACATCTAATGTACAATGGCACAGAGTAAACATGTGCATTCCAGAAGGAAAGAATAGGGTCATGGAAAGAAGGAGTGGGACCAAGACAGTATTGAAATCCAGCAAGGCAAGCATTTAATCCTGCTTCTCAGTTTCTGGCATATTGGATACATGGTGCTGAGGTGGTATCTCCAAGGGGCACTGGCAGTCCTGCCCCTGTGGCCTTGTTGATTGCAACAAGCAGCATCTTCATTCTTCCAGCCTGGCTCCATGGCTCACAGCTTGCAGCCTTTCCTGATGGCTGTTCCACATTTCCGGCATTTCTAAATCAAGAGGGTTTTTCTTGAAACCTTGGCTTCACCCTCACAGCTTCACAAATTGCCCCATTTATCTAACCCTGCCACACATTGTCTGGTTTCCCAGACCTTCCTTTGAAATCTGGGGGGAAGCCTCCATTTTTCCAGCAAAGACAGCATTACTTGACCACCAATATCCCACCAGCAGGAAAGGTAGTCACACCCTTTTCATTCACTGCCCCTGGGCCTGTTTCAATCCTGGAGGGGCTGGACCTATTTCAATGATAGCCACCGCAGCTGGGCCTCTGCTTCCCTGGTTTGGCACCTGGGCTTGAATTGCCCCAACCATATTCCTTTCTTTGTTTCTAGGCAAAACATTCAACCTTCCTTTAGCCATCTTACTTTCTTTCACAGAACTATCTCTCTGGGCCTCAGCTTTACACATGCCTTTCCAGGCAAACTGCAAATCTATAAAGTCTCTCTGCTTTACTTTCTGCTCCTGAAATTCGTGTGCAATTCACTCAATTTGGACATCAATATCCAAAATGTACTTTGGGTATTTGCTGTTTTGAGATTTCCCCTACCAGTTTATTAATCAGTCCATCATCTTTAAATTCAGCCTCATACAAAGTTTCAGGACATGGGGGAAATGCTGGTAAGTTCTTTGCCAGAATGCAACACCTGTGGCCTCTACTCCATTTCTCTATAGAGTCCTCTTTGTCCTCCAAAATCTCTTGAGCACAGTCTAATACTGTCTGCCTTTGTAGCTACATTCTGGCCATTCCAATTTCCTCTCACAAACAAGTTCCAAAGACTCAGAAAACACATGGTCAGACTTAGATATAGCAGTGACTACACTTCTCCAGTACTAATTTCTGTATCATTCAGGGTTCACTAAAGTAACAGAACTCACAGGATATGTATGTAAAGGAGATTTATTAAATCAGCATACAGTTCAAAGCACTGTAGTCCTCAGTGGCTGCCTGCACACGGAGAGCCAGAGGAACCAGCAGCTGGTCAAGTAGTCCAAGAAATGGAGTTTCAGAATCAGAGCAACCTCTAATGCAGTCCCGGTCCAAGAGGGAAAGCCCAGGAAACTCTGGAGAAATGATGATGAAAGTCAGTTTAAAGAGCCAAAGGCCAATATCCCAAGCAAGAGCAGATGCCCTTTCTGAGGAAGAACCACACATTCATCATGCTACTTTCTCCTTTTTTACCGAGGTCCTGTGCCTATTAGAACAGTGCTGCCTACATTCAGGTCAGGACTTCCCTTTCAACCTGCCATTACATAATCCAGTCGTCTCATCAACACACCCAAAGTAACATGATCTTAGTTGTTTCATAATTCAGTCAAGTTGACAAGCCAGATTACTAAAACTCTGAGGTTAGAGTGTAAGCATGGTTGGTTGGATTGTGGTTAGGGCATGCTTCCTGGATTTACACTGTATTCTCATATAGGAAAGATGAGAGAGAGAGAGAGAAAATGAACTCTGGGCTCCACCTTCATGACCTAATCTAAAACTATTTACCTTCCAAGAGCTCCTTTTCCAGACAGCCTCACATGGAGATTAGAGTTTCAAAACATGAATTTTAGGTGCACATAATTTAGTCCATAGCATTCTACCACAGGCCTCCAAAATTTATGTCTTTCTCACATGTGAAATACATTCATTCCATTTCAGTAGCCTGAAAAGTCTTAACTCACCCCATCATTCACTAAAGTCTGAAGTCTGAGTCTAAAGCTCAAAATCTCATCTAAGTCTTAAAAATTAGATATGGCTGAGACTCAAGTTATGATTAAAACTGAGGCCAAATTCGTCTACAGCTGTGATCCTCTGAATGCAGACAAGTTAGACTCTTCCAAGATACAATAGTGGGATAGGAATACAATAACATTTCCATTTCAAAAGGGAGAAATAGGAAAGACTATAAGAATGATGATTTCCAAGTAAGTCCAAAACTTAGCAAGGGGAATTCCACAGTACCTCAAAGTGTGAGAATAATCCTCTAAGAATGATGATTTCCAAGTAAGTCCAAAACTTAGCAAGGGGAATTCCACAGTACCTCAAAGTGTGAGAATAATCCTCTTTGGTTTGATGCTCTGCCCTCTGACCATGCCTCCAGGACTTACTGGGGTTCTGGTCTCACCTCCATGGCTCTAGCTGGTAGAGGTTACACCTTCAATTTTAGGGAAGCCTTGGACCCCTGCTTTCACAGGGCAGTCCAACTCCTGTGGTTCTGCAGAGTAGTCCTGCTTCTAAAGCTTCTACCAGAAGCTGTGGCATCTGAAAACTGAAATAATAGACTCTAAATTACCTTTTAGGTCTTTCTTCTTTTTTCTTGAAGGATAGTCTAAGTTTTCACAGCTAAATAGCCATAATGCCCATTCTTAGGATCTAAATAGTCTAACACTCTGTCTTCATTTCATCCCGACTCTATCCCCTTCAGTTCAAATTGGCAGTTTTCCTGCTCATAGAATCCCAGAAGTTCTTTATTGACTAATAGTCCAGCCACAGCCTTGGTGTTCTTTTCTACATATGACTTTCCTTTTTTTTTTTTTTTTGCAATGTGGACAGGATAAAAATTCCCAAATATTTATGTTTTGGTTTCTTCAAACCCAACAATTCTTCCCTCATCATCTTTTCCTTTACAGAAAACAGGCCACGCTAAGCCACTCCTTTAATAGATGTTTTTAAATTTCCTTAGCTAAGTATCATTATATTCATTGTTCACAAATTCTACTTTCTGCAACACACAGGAATATAGTTTAGGTATGTTCTTGCTACTTTATAATAATAATCACCTTTCTTCCAGTTTCCATTCAGACATTCCTCACTACCATCTGAGACCTCACTAGAATCACATTTAATTTCCACATTTCTAGCATTTACCTCAAAACTCTTCTAGTCTCTATTCATTACCCAGTTCCAAAACTGCATATTTTTGGATATTTGTACCAGCAGCATCCCACTCTCATTATCAACACCTGTATTAGTTTGGCTTCTCTAGAGAAACAGAATCCAGTAGGAAACAAATGTGCACATACATGCACATACACAAATGTATATGTGTCTATAAAGATGCCATTATAAGAATTGGTTCACTACTTATGAAATCATGTGCTAAGAGTTCCAAGATCTGCAGTCAGCAAGCTGGGGATCCAGGACAGTTGATGATTCAGTCACAGTCTGCATCCTAAGGCCTGAGAATCAGGAAAGCCAAATAAGTTCCAGTCCAAATACAGAAGACTGATGTTCCAGACCAAGCAGCAGACCAGAAGGAGTCTTTCTATCCTCTTAAGAAGGCCTTCCATTGATTGGATGGGGCCCACCCATACTATGGACAGCAATCTGCTTTATTCCATCTACTAATTCAAATGCAAACCTCATTTACAAATGCCCTCTCAGATATGTCCAAAATAATGTTGAACAAATGTCTGGGGAATCTGTGGCCCAATCAAGCTACCAGGTGATGAACAACTTTCTTTTGTAAGGTTGTGGCCTTTTGTAAGTTTGCACACACAGCTTCCCTTCACATTCCAAAAGCTAGAATATAGTACAGATGCTCCTAAGCTTATGATGGAGTTACACCCCAGTAAACACATCATAAGTTGAAAATATTAAGCCAAAAATGCATTTAATACATCTAACCTACTGAACATCATAACTTAGCCTAGCCTAACTTAACTGTGCTCACAACACTTACATTAGCCTACAGTTGGGGAAATCATCTAATGTAAAGCCTATTGTATAATAAAGTGTTTAATATCTCATATAAGTTACTGAATAATGTACCGAAAGTAGAAATCAAAGTGGTTCTTTGGATGAACCTTTACATCATCAAAAAGTGAAAAATTATAAGTCAAGTCATCATAAATCAGGGATAGTCTCTCTATAGCTTTTGTAGGTCCATGAGGGGGCAAGAAATGTAGACTGTAGTGGGGTAGACATAAATTTAACTTAAATTTGGAGGTTACTGTTACTGTAAGTAAAAAGAGAAGGACTTATTCTAGAAATGATTAAGCTGTGTATGTGTACAAACATGCATGTGTTCATTGCAGATTTTAAGCCCACTTTTTGTACCTAGAATAGCAGTAAAAGATCTTTTATACAGATGTATTCAGAATTTTTTAAGAGATCATTGACTAATATAACCAGTTATCAGGATATTCAATGTTTTATTATGGCTCTTGATTCTAATAGTCTTCCTTGAGATACTTTACTTATTTCAAAATTCTCTTCCTAATCTATGCTCTCCTGAAGAAAACATGGCAAAAAGAATAAAGGTTTACTCCTCAGCCCTAACTAACCTCAAAGAAATGAAACCTGTTAATGCTTGAGCACCACCTTGTGTAGCAAACACACAACCACCACACTGACTGTTTGGATTGATCAGCTTTGTGTCACTGTGACAAAATACCTGATTTAAAAAAAAAAAAACTTTCAGAGGTTTCAGTATATGGTCAGCTTGATTTATACATTTGAGTCTGTGCTGAGGAGACCGACCATCATGATGAGGGGGCATGGAGGAGCTGAACTGCTCACCTCATGATGACCAGAAAGCAAAGAGAGAGAAAATGGGGCAGGGATAAGGCATACCAACAAGGACTTGCTCCTTCAACCAGGTCCAACCTCCCATAGTTCCACCACCTCCCAAGAATGCCATGACATTATTAACCCACTTATGATATCAGAGCCCTCATGATCCAAAAGCCCCACCTCTGAACACTGTTGCATTGGGAACCAGGCATTTAACACATGAATCTTTGGGGAATACTTCATACCCAAACCATAACCCTGTGCTCAGAATGATCCATAAGTGTAGTAAACTACTCTAACTCATTAACCAAACTTCATGTTCTCTACTTCCTGGTATTTATGCCAGTGTTGTGGTAGTTATGCCACTCGCGTGTTGGCTGGACCTAGTAACTTTACTCTAGCAGAAAGAATGCAGGAAAAAATAATAAGGTGTTATAAAAGGATTCTAACTTTCATCATGCCACTGTGACTCTTGCTCTCTGTTGGGCCGTTTACTCTGGAGGAAGTAAGCTGCTGTGTAATAAGTAATGTTATGGAGAAGGTCAGAAGGCACGGGGTTTTGGGTGTTTGTTTTGTTTTTAACCTCTAAAATTTGGGCTAATTTATTTTTCTGCAGTAGATAACTAATACAGCAAGCGATGCCTCCACATGCTTCATTTGGGGGAAAAATGATGCAATGAAATAAAACTACTTCATCTACCTATCAATTATCTTACCACCCCTCATGTCCCACATATTATATTCTATCTTGTTACAATGAAAGAAACATGTCTAACCCTATCTAAGGTCAAGCTCTCCACTTCCATCACCTCCGGCTCAAGGATTTCACTTGGATAATGATCAGACTCATTCATTATATAAATAATGTCTACCTTGCTCTTCCATCATTGCCCTGATGTACAAGAATGCCTTAACACAGTCCCCTTTAGAAAATGAACAAACAAAACCCTTCTTAACCCCAACTCCACCTAAGACCCCATTTTTCTTCTCTCTTTCACAGAAAAAAATCTTGGAAAGAGGAAAAACATATACTCACAATCAATAGTTCTTCAACTCTCAGCATTATTTGACCCTTTTGGCTATACTTTCCTTATAAAGTACTTTGTTTTCTATGATTCCTTGATCCTATATGTTCCTAGTTTTCCTCATGCTTCATCAGTTTTTTTCTTCTTCTTTCTCTTTTTTCTTTTCTTCCTCCTTCTTCTTTGATTGTTTTGTAATTCTCCTTTTCTTCCTTATTTCTTAACATTGGACTGTCACCAGTTCTCTACTTTCTCTCCGTAGGTGGTCCCACAAAGAGCTGTGGCTTTCAGTATTGTCCCTATGCTGATTACTCTCAAAATTATACTTCCAGCCCTGACCATTTCTCTGAACTCTAGACTCAAATATTTAGATGTCACCATCATGTCTCCACTTGATTACCTACTAGGCACTTCAAATGTAACTTAGAAAAACTGAAATTGTAACACATCACCATTCCCTATGTCAGTCCTTCTCCTTAACTTTTGCTCACTTTTCCCATAATGTCAGTTCACCTTCAAGACCTGTCTGATATATACCCAAAAATATTATGAATCCTACCCCTTCTTCCTCTCCATCTATAGTGTAATATCAAGCTGTGATTGTTACTGATGAGGACTGTTTACCTGCTCTTTTACTTCCATCTTTCCTCCTAAAAGCCCCTTTTCTACAAAATACTCAAAATAATTATAAATCAAATATAATCACCATTCTGCTTAAATTCTGCAACCACATCCCCCACTTCAATTAGGATAATACAAATTCTTTATCATGATTTAAAACATCCCAGCCAAGCTCATATGTGTGTGTGTGTGTGTGTGTGTGTGTGTGTGTGTGTTACTAGGGATTGAACCCAGGGGCATTATACCTTTGAGCTACACCCCCAGTCCTATTTTATTTTCTATTTTAAAACAGGGTCTCGCAAAGTTGCTGAGGGAGGGCCTCACTAAATTGCTGAGGCTGGCCTTGAACCTGTGATCTTCCTGTTTCAGCCTCTCAAGTATTGGGAATACAGGAGTATGCCACCATACTCAGCTTCAGCCAAGCTCTTCAGCCTCATCTACCACTGTGCCTTCTAACCAGTCAGACCTGCTGTGTTTACTGTTTTCTCATAGAAAGTGATATAGATCACATTATTTATTCCTCTTATGATCAAGGAGCTCATTTCTGTTCTGTCGTTTTTGTGTTTTTAAATAATTAACAATAATTGTGCATATTTATGGGATAAAATGTGATGTTTCAATAATACATACATTGTATAATGATCAAATCAGAGCACTAAGCATATCTACTACCTCATATATTTTTTGTGTGGTAAAGGCATTCAAAATCCTCTCATGACTCTTTTTAAATACTCAGTAAAATATTTTAAACACAGTCACTCTATGATGCAAAAAAATGCTAGAGCTTTTTCCTCCTAACTACAACTGTGTGCCTCTGACCAACTCTCCTTATCTTCCCCTTCCCCCTACCTCTCCAGCCTCTGGTAGCTAGTCTTCTGTTTTCTATTTCTGTGATATCAGCTTCTTTAAATTCCACATAGGAGTGAGATTATATAGTCTTAATTGAAGGTTGTGGTAATCCCATTTATAAATCCTGTCACAATCCTCCCTCCACATGTATTTTTAATCATTGGAGTATTATCTAGTTATCTTCTAATATAAATAGAGCACACCTTGGTTCATCCTCTTTACTCTATAGTAATAAGGGGCATGTCCAGGGCTTTTAAGAGGATTATGTTGTAGCAAGCTACTTTGGTTTTTTTTTCGTTGTTGTTGTTGTTGTTGTTTTGCGGTACTGGGGATTGAACCCAGCAGCATTCTACCTCCGAGCTACACCCCCAGCCCTATTTTTTATTCTTTATTTTGAATCAGGGTCTCACTAAGTTGTGGAGAGCCTCACTAAGTAGCTGAGGCTGGCCACGAACCTGGATCCTCCTGTCTCAGCCTCCCAAGTACTGGGATTACAAGCGTGCACTACCACGCCCGGCACTACTTTGTTTTTTGACTTGCTACTCTCCTGATTACTGGACCCCAGTGGAAGATAAATGCTTTTTATTAAGAGCTATATGCCAATATGGTACAGAAGGGAAGGATAGAACATTATAGTATTGTGTAATAAACTCAATCTCTTATGTCTCAAAAGGCAGAGTACAGCCTCCATGTGTAGACAGTGACAGCCATTCCACTTGAACATGCTCTTTACAAACCATATAGCAGATATGAGTTAGTTCATAATAGTTGGTGTTCTATAAATGTCACATTGCTTTATTATTTTTACAAATTAAAAATCTACTTACCAAGATTAATTTTTAAAATTCCATGTCAGTATTATTTCAGGGTTCTTTCTCACTCTCTAAATTTCATACATGCAAAATCCTGGAAAATGGAAAAGAGATATTGCCCTCAGTTGATGTACTTCGATCTTTTAAATAATTTGCCTCCATCCTAGAAGATTCTTTGCACAATCCAAGGGTGGATATTTTCCAAGTTAAAAAAATATTAAATATCAGTCATTCCTTTTTCCTTGGGAGGCAATACATAATACATAATTGTATACAGTTTGGAATCAGCCTTCCCCAGAGCTTGAAGCCTGGCACTGCAATTTACTGACTCTGTGAACACAGCCAAGTTATTTAACCTTTCTTTACCTCAGTTTCTTCATCTATAAACTGAGTATAATTATAGAATTCATATTAATGTTTTATGAAGGTAAAGTAGGGAGAAATACTTATTTAACAACTAACTAAGAATTTTCAGTGTAAATACTTGGTAAATATTAGTTTCTATTATTGTTGTGATGGATGTATCTCAGCACGCAACAGGGAGCTGCCACCGTAACTCCTTTCCCCCAAACCTGGGCCAAAAAATAAAGCCTCATTAATATCCTGGTTAGGTGGGAGGAAGGCTAGAAAGTAGGCTGCCATATTTATAATCATATTTTATGTAGAGATAAAAAATTATGAAATTAGATTTGCACTCTCATCCTACAAGCTTTACTTATTGTTGAGTCACCTGATTACTCTGATTCCTTCCTTTATTTCAGTATCTTCTTTCCTGCCCCAATTGCCAGCTTTGTCCTCATCCTCCATATCATTTGTTCCCTTCCTCAAGTCAGTAATACCCTACTCTTCCCTAAAGGATAACAGAGTCCCTTCATATATGCTATCAACTGAAATCTCTTCAATATTGAGCCATATCCAGCTTCCCCCTGCTGTCTTTCTGAGCTCTCTGTAGTGGTGTAACATTAAGTTGATTCCCACAGGGCGAGACATGGAAGGATTGAGGGCTGAAGGTCCAATAAAGTCTCTTTTTAGCCACTGACTGGGAAGGGCTATAATTTCCTATGTTATCTCAACACAAATATGACTCAACACTATATGCTTCTGTATATTTCTTGAAAATTAGGCAATCATTCAACGCATGGTACATATATTTCTTTCTACTAGCAAAATGAAGAGTCCTCAAAATAAGCTAAAATATTACATGTTCACCATCTAGACAAATGGTACCATGTTCATATGATTCTGTATTTATCTGGACATTTTTTAAAACAATAGTTACAGGTATAGGAATTTTTGGCCAACAGACTCTGAAAATGGCAGTCTCTACAATTCTAACTTCATTGCTTACTTGTAATAACCAGAGAGGATAGTAGGTAAGGCTTAGCAGAGCACAGGTAATAGGAAGATTAGTAAATGATGAGTTCATGTTATTCACTTATGTTGTTGTTATAATAGTTTCTCTGACAAATCTGAAATGAACTTGGCCAAGCATTTGTATTTGTGCATTTGTGCAGTATAATTATAAACAGGTGCATGCTACACAGTACATAGTCAAGTTCCCCAATTTTCTGTCCAGAGGGATTGTCCTGGGGGATGGTGGGCATTGAGAAAGAAGGATTATAAAGAGTTTCTGAAAACAAGAATTCCAGAGAGACTTGTATATTATACCCCAACTCACCATTTATAATATATTTAACCTTAAGAATGATTTAATCTTGGATCCTCAGTTTTTTCCAGCTCTAAAATAGTAACTACTTGTACCCACTATTTAGATTTAAGTCCAAATAGATTTTAGAATATCCATTTAATACTGATAAATCAAGGTCAGAAAATGCCAATAGGATTCTAAAAATCAAAATTAGGTGCCCTTATACATTGAGGCCGGGTTATTCTTGAACATATGTATTCTAACGTAGTTTTAAAATATTCTTTATAAATGACATAACCACACGTCTACCCCAGGGCCGAATACTTGGCCCCCGTGGACCTCTGGGGTGCAGTAGATGGGAATGCCGCAGACGGTGGTCAGCTGCTGCCCGGAGGTGAAGCGGCAGCTCAGCTCAAATTCAATGGCTTTGGCGTTCCCTTCCGCGTTCAGGAGGATGTTCTCTGGCTTCAGGTCCCTATGAACGATGCCCTTCTCGTGGCAGTAGTGCACCGCGCTCACGACCTGCCTGAACACCCTCTGGGCCGCCTCCTCCTCCATGCCACCAGGCTGCCAGATGCGCGCAGCAACAGCCCCCTGCTCACGTGCTCCATCACCAGGTAGACGTGGTCGGCCAAGTCTATGATCTCAAACAGCTGGACCACTTTCCGGTGCTCTACTGTCCCCATGATGTCCTTTTCCAGCCGAAGGAAGGGGTTGTCACAAAATGTAGGTGAGACCTTCACAGCCACCTCGGTCTCCGGGTGAGGAGACGGCGGTCCAGTTTGACCCGGGCAAAGCCGTCGTTGCCAATGACCCTCAGGACCATATAATTGTCCGTGAGGCTATCCTCGCAGGGAGAGCTGGCCATGAGGCCTGGCGTGGCCTCTCTACCTCTCTCATAGCACTGTCCAAGGAAAGCAGCAGTAGCAACTAACGATGCCAAGTATTCGGCCCTGGGGTAGACGTGTGGCCTGGACGTCGTTCTCTTCTGTGCTCGCAGGCTGCCTCCAGTTAAACGGCACCACCTGGAGCAGCTGAGGGAGCAGGCACTGCAGGGAAGGTACGCTGCCCCCCTCACGTCTCCGCCCAGACGTGAAGCCTCATCAGCCACTTACTGATTGCTGACTCGGCCCTGAGGCCCACTCCGCAGAAATCCTGGCGCACCCCGGGCTGAGACAGGTAAGGAGCATTCACCTCCTCCTACCCAGCTGCTCCTCAAATGCCTGAGCCCCCGCAATCCTGAGCGTGATGCATCACCTGGGTTAGACCCACACCAGACCTGGCTGTCAGTGGTGAACAGGACATTTGACAACGCCATGGCGACATACCTGCTGATCCAACATCAGGTGAGCGGCGGGGCAGGGCCCTAGCATTCGGGTGTGGTGCCGCCATCCCCAGCAGACCCTTCAGCCTTCCTGCTGCCGCTGAGGAGGAGAGCCAGCCAGCCCGACCTTCGGACCTTCGCGCCTGCGGGTTTGTGCCCTCTGAGTATCTGCCAGCCCAGGAGGACACGCAGTGCTGGCAGAAGGGCGGCAGCGAGGACAGCCTGCCTGCCATTCCCCTGAGCTGCCGGAAAGAGGACCCCTCCTCCCTGTGCAGCCCCCGGCATGGACCCGAGGCTCCCCAGGCCAGCCCCTGCAAGAGCAGCAGCCTGGGGGAGGCAGAGGGAAGCTGGTCCTCCCAGGGCCCAGCAGAAAAAGATTCCCCCTGCACCCCGCAAACCCATGGGGAGCCCACCTCCAGTGCCCAGGAAGGCAGGAAGGGCTGGCGGCGGGTCACCAGAGGCTTTTCACCCGCATCCTCCGCATGTGGGGCTGTGTGCGCTGGCCCTGGAGCCAACAGAGTCGCTCCAGAGGGAGGGGGCAGAGGCGCCCCTCGCTCAACAAGGTCGCTCCAAGAAACTAGGCAGATGAGGTGGATGAAACCGACTTCCTGAATCCTGACTTGGGCCAGAGTGGACTCAGCTTCAGGACAAGGACGAAGTGCTCTGTCAACAGCCGGGCCTTCTCCATGCTGATTTCAGCCGAGAGCCCCCCACCCACACACACACACAGAAACCATAGACTTTTCCCCAGGAGACTCCCCTTTTCCCTGAGATGATGTGTGTGCGCGTGTGTTTTTTACTGGGAATTGAATCCAGGGGCTTTCTACCTCTGAGCTACACCCCCAGCCCTATTTTTTGTTCTTTATTTTGAAACAGGGTCTCACTAAGTTGCAGAGGGCCTAAGTAGCTGAGGCTGGCCGCAAACCTGTGTTCCTCCTGTCTCAACCTCCCAAAGTACTGGGATTACATGTGTGTGCCACCATGCCCAGATGAGATGATTCCTAATAAATTGTTTTTCTTATACAAAAAAAAAAAAAATTAGGTGCCCTTTCACCAGGCCAGTAGTTGGAAGGCTAAGACAGAAGGATCACAGGTTAGAGGCCAGTCTCAACAATGTAACGAAACTCTTAGCAACTGAAACCCTGTTTCAATATAAAAATAGGGCTGGGGTCTAAAAATTAGGGCTGATGAACAGAAGCTTTGTAGTTTAATGCTATCTCACTTATTAATTCTTATTTTAATTTCCTGTGCTTTGGAGGTCTTGTTGAGGAAGTTTCTACCTGTACTTATATGATGGAGTGTTGGACCTATGGCTTCTTCTAATAATTTCACAGCCTCTGGTCTAACTTCCAGGTCTTTGATCCATCTCGAGTTGACTCTTGTGCAGGGTGAGAGATAAGGATTCAGCTCCATTTTTCTGTAGGTAGATAACCAGTTTTCCCAGCACCATTTGTTGAAAAGACTGTCCTCCAATGTATGTGTTTGGCACCTTTGTCAAAAATCAATTGGCTATAAGTTTGTGGACTTGTTTCTGTATCTTCTATTCTGTTCCACTGGTCTATGTGTCTGTTTTTGTGCCAATACCATGCTGATTTTATTACTATAGCTCTGTAGTATAATTTGAAGTCAGGAATTGTGATGCCTCCTGCATGGTTCTTATTACTGAGAATTGCTTTGGCTATTCTGGGTCTTTTGTTTCTCCATATGAATTTAATGACTGATTTTTCTAGAAAAATGATGTTGGAGCTGGGTGTGGTGGCGCACGCTTGTAATCCCAGTACTTTGGGAGGCGGAGACCGGAGGATCCGGGTTCGCGGCCAGCCTCAGCTCTCTCGCTCTCTCTCTCCCTGTCTCTCTCTCTCTCTCTCTCTCTCTCTCTCTC
>PVJS01045438.1:0-16236 GCA_004027185.1 Glis glis
CAAGAGGAGAAGCAGGTGTCAGGCTTTGGGGGGAGTCTGGATCCTGACAAGTGAGAGGTGCTTATGCAAACTACAGGTCCTTTCCTTTGCTGAAATTTCAAGAGCCCACAGTCTCTCTAAATCCTATCCCTGACACTCCGACCCCAGGAAGAAGAGGAAAGAAAATACAATCGAGCCAAAGGAAGGAGGAGGAAAACATATGAGAGAGGAAAGGGAAAGTAACAAGAACAGCCAGCATGCCCCACCTGACCATCAGCCACAGTTTTCAGAAGTCTTTACCCCTGTTCCTCTTCTAGCTTCTGTTCCACCTTCATGCCACCTTCCAGATAGCACTCAGTAAGCTTGACATACCCCAGATCAACAACCCCACAATGCCACTAACTTCCTACCAAATTTAACAGAGTTTGGCCCAAACATGGTGTCAATTCCATGCCTTCTCCTGTTGCTATCTCCCACCCAGCTCCTCCCCAGGAAAACTAGGTCTCTGTGCAAAGCATATCTCCCTCCAGGCATGAAGGCCAGCCTTGCAACAACCAGAGATTGCTGCTGAGTTCACAGTGTTCATGCTGGACCAACTCAACAAATTTGGCTGTGTATGTGTATAGCTCATTGTATGAGAAGAAGAGTAAGTACTTCCGAAAACCGCCTCAAGTTTTACCAAGTTAAGCCCAGGGTCACATCCAAATAATAGATCAAAGATTTCTTATCTTTGCACTGTGGAGCAAAAATAGCTTCTTCCTCTCGATTTTGATTCTCTCTTTGGTAGTGGAAATAGAACTATTTTTTCTGGAAAATATCTATTTTCAACTCAAGGCTTCGGCTCATAACCTGTTTTACTCTTTGGATGGAGAAAGCCTAATAACAATATGCGTCCTCAGACTTCCAGCACCCTAAGCATTAGAATTCAAGTGTTCTTGAAACTCACTGATGGGAAATAGAAACAGGTGAAGATTTATATTCTTCTTGTGGGCAATGAATATTAGCAATCAGAAGATCAAGGTCATGAATGGCTACACGGAAAGTCGTTGCCTTAATACATTGTGCGTGTGCAATGTTCATGATAAAAGGAGAATATTTTTTCAATGAAATTTCTTTTTCTGTCAGAAGGAGCATCTGCAGGTTGAGTAATTTTCTAGAAGAAATGGAATTTCACACCTGTCACCGAGACCATTCCCTGTTAGGCCTTCTAAATTAGAAAAGGTTAATTATTTCAAGTCTGGTTCTAACGACTTCATTGAGGTTTCCTGTGCTATCTGATTAGGAGACTATTACAACAAATATCTGATTGTTGGTGTGACAGAGATCTCCACTGTGTCCTCTGCAGCTGAGTTGGTATGCCTCAACTGAAAGAAGAGCACATGCAGTGTTTGATAATGAAGAATAATCTGGTTGACAATAAACAGTTTAGAGAGTTGCCATTAATCAAACATACATTACTGTGGCTCATTCTTTGTATCTAAGGAATCAAAACAAGAGAAAATCTTGGAGCTTTCCAATTTGAGATGTGATAAAAGCCAGTCTTATTTAGACCACATAAGGGTGTTTTTCCAGATCTTTTTTCCTCTCTTATGTTTGCAACACAATAATGTAAACATTGAGGTTAAAATGCTATACAGCTCTAAGTTTGTTCCCATTTCCTAAATTATGGGAATGTTGGGACACTGCCCTACATGACATGTTTCCCATGGCCCATCACCTCATAACCAATGTTGGCATGTTCTTCCTTTTCCTGCCCCCTTGCCACCTGCTCACTTGGCCACTACATACATTCAACTTTGGCCTCATGTCTACAACATACATAAATGGGCCTCCCTTCAAGGACTTCATTAATAGCCTTCAGCATCTGCTCACATTCCAAGTACTGGATACTAAATCCAGAAAGGGACCGGCATATGTCTGCATTGCTCTACTTGTAGAAAATGAAAAACACAGGACTGTGTCCTCGACTTCTGAACTTTAAACTTCCAGCCACTCTGGCTTAAAACAAAAAACATAAGGAGCCTCTTTAGCGTGTGTGTGTGTGTGTGTGTGTGTGTGTGTGTGTGCGCGCGCGCATGTGTGCGTGTGCGTGTATGTGTAAGTACACAGAAAAATATTTGAAAATATTCACAGCAAATACACATCAATATGTTTATAGTTGCCCATGAGGTCTGGAATTGGGGAAGAGGCTGTGAGGAACGTTCACTTTTTATACTATATAGATCTTTCTATATTGTTTAAATTTTTGCAACAATTATATAATACTTTTATTATTTAAAAAAACTAAAATTGTATAAGCATAGAAAAAGTTTCTCAGGACACACATCAAAGTGTTCAGAATTGCCGGGCATGGTGGCGCACGCTTGTAATCCCAGTACTTTGGGAGGCTGAGACCGGAGGATCCGGATTCGCAGCCAGCCTCAGCTCTCTTTCTCTCTCTCTCCCTGTTTCTCTCTCTCTCTCTCTCTCTCTCTCTCTAGTTAGTGAGGCCCTCCGCAACTTCGTGAGACCCGGTTTCAAAATAAAATATAAAAAATAGGGCCGGGGGTGTAGCGTGGAGGTAGAACGCCCCTGGGTTCAATCCCCGGTACCGCAAAAAAAAAAAAAAAGTGTTCAGAATTCTTACCTCTGGAAGGTAGGATTAGTGAGAAGGATTTTGCCTGTTTATACATTGTATATATTTATAAATTTTAAATAGTTAGATTATGGGCATGTTTTCTTTATTTTATATAACACTGTAGTATTTTAAAATTAATTAAAAAGAACTATAGTTGCATAAAATCATCCTAGACTTCATGGATTTCATTAATATTTATTACTTGCAAGTACACATTTGGTACTCCCATGTACTAGTGGTATGATTTTAAGTCGAACAATTTCAACTTTATTTTCCTATCATCATTTTTGGAAGGATTTTGGGCTATGTACAAGTGCATAGTGATAGAGGCCTTGACTTTATTGTGCATTTGGTCAGAGGTCATGTCTTTTTTGTTCGCCATCAGGTCCCCAGTGTCTAGCATTTTTGCCTGGCATATAATGGGCATCTGTCACATCCACAGCACAGTTGTGCCAGAGCAGTGCAGGACATTATAGAAAGACCAAAGAAAGTGCCCAGAGATGGTATGTGAGACATATGATATCTTGGGGGAAGCTTACAAGAAATCAGTGACTGCTCCAATTAAGAGTTCAGTGGCGAAGGGCTGACATATAACACCTCCATCCTTCACGGTGCTTTGTAAAGCAGCACCCCCTCTCCTTCACGGTGTTGTGTCCACTGGTGGCCAGCTTGACGAGTGACACAAATCCTCTCCACAGTGCCTTCAGTTTCATGCCGGTCCCCATACAGAGAGAGTTTTTATATGTTAAGCTGCAGAAGTAGTGACATCATCAGCATTAGCTTGCTTGTATGACCAGCATCCTAAGGAGCAACTGTCCTGGTGCACATGCAAGGAAGTAGATCCCTACAAATAACACTACATCCCAGCATTCATAAGAGAAAGCCAGTGTCATTCAAGTTAATATGTATCTGGACTTGTTCTCATTGTTTCCTTAACTTGGCTAGTTTTTTGGAAACAGGAAGGGAGCATTCAGGTACATTGTGTTTTACTGTCCCCCTCTTCTTTGAGGGCAATATAGCATTGAATAAAGATTTGCCAAATGCCTAGATGAATGAATGCTCAAGTCCAAAGGGAAAAGGAGTCACTCAGAGATCTATATGGGGCAAGAACAGGAAGTATACCATGTGGATGGAAAAGTGAGGAGAAGACTATGAAAATAAAAGAGGCAAGCCAGGTATGATGGTGCACAGCTGTAATCCTAGCTACTGGGGAGGCTGAGGCAGGAGGAGCACTTATGCCCAGATGTTAAGACCAGCCAGGGCAACATAGCAAGACAAAGGAAGGGAGGGAGGAAAGAAGGAAGGATTACAGTACTCAATAGAGTTAAATGGGAGGTCCTAAGGATTATAAACTTAACTTCTTTGTAAGATCAAGACTTCTCCTGACACATCTCTTGAGAAAATCAAAGAAAGATCCAATATTCCACATGCTTCTGGGGAGATCACCCCAACTCCCCCATAATCCTATTATTAACCACTAGGTAGGCAGTATAGAAGACACCAGTCCCAAGAAAAAGCTATAATTAAAACTGATCATCTGCCCCCCCAGCCAAGTGAACATTAGGACTCAACATGTTAAATGCCTATTTACTTCCGTGATCATGAAAAGTTCAAACAACCTAAATTGTCCATTATCGCTCACATGAAAATTAATTCCTGCATCCCTTAATCTTACTCAATGTACCACCCCTCCCCAATTCACCCAAAACCATCTGTCCTGATCTCTGCAATACCCCTTCCATCCTTAGCTTCTCCAAAATTTCCCTTGAATTTTTGCTTGATTAAAAACTTGGCTCCCCTCTGTTTCCTGTACAGCCCTTTCAAGTGGGGCTATTTTTCACATATTCCATGTACCACTGGACCTAGAGGTGGGGTATTGTTCTTCACATTCTTCTTTGTTATTTCCTGTCCATAGATCCTCCCTAAAGCTAAGGTAGGGACCTTAGTTCCTTTCCATCACTTTCATAACATACATGTGTAGTACTCTCTACTACACATCCTTGTTGCTGTCATTTACCCTCCTCCTGAACAGGAGGACTCTAGTCATTCATGATTTTAGCTCATGGTTCACTCTTCATGACTACTCCTCTGAGCATTCTTAGTGATTTCTATATCTATGTGGTCTACGTACATGCACACATATGCACATTCATCATCTGTATTGTAAACAACCTATACAAAACACTGGCCTCTCAGTTGCTTGTCCTTCTGTACTCCAAAGATCTTGTCATTTTGCCATCCTCAGTTGCCTACATGCATGTTCATTTTCTAGGCATTGCCATTACAAATTACTGAACCACCTTAAAAAATGTCAACTTTAAGCACTGCACTTTCCTCTCTTTCTCCCTAATTCCCTCTAATACCTCCATTCCAACAACCTTCCCAACCCTGACCATTGTTTTGCTCTCCATGCCCTCTCATATCCTTACTTCCATGATTATGTGACTTAGATTCCATAGTCCATAATTATAGTCAATTCTTGGCATCCATCCTCAGCTCCCGCTCCCTCTCCATCATACTTACATGGAAGAACTTGAAGCAAGGTTAAATTCAACTCTCCATCGTTTCTCCATCTGCATTCCAGCAACCAGTCCTAGCTGGAGCAAGCTTCATTTTAAGCTTTTCGCCTCAAATCACAAGTGGTCTCTCACACTCCCTAAAACCCACTCCAGATTTTTTTCTCTATCTCTAAACTCTTTCCTGAATTCCAGGCTCAAATGTCTACCTATTAGACATCACCACCCAAGTGTCTAATGGACATCTGACATGTCATTTGTTCAAAACTAAACAACATTTTTCCCTAAATCTGTTCACCTTCTGCATTCACCATTCCCAGTTGTTGCCAACCTCATCCTTCCAGTTCCTCAGGCAAAATGCCTTAGAGTCATCTTTGTTTACTCTTTTCCTTTTAGGCCCACTCCAATTCATCAGCAAAGAATTTCAGCCCTACTTTGAACATGTATTCATAACCAGATCACTTCTCACTGCCTCTTCCTTCCTTCCTTCCTTCCTTCCTTCCTTCCTTCCTTCTTTCTTTCCTTCCTTCCTTCCTTCATTTATATATTTATTTCTAATGGGGATTGAATCCAGGGGCTTTCTACCTCTGAGCTACACCACAGGACATATTTTAGTTTTTATTTTTTGAAACAGGGTTCCACTAAATTGCGGAGGGCCTCATTAAATTGCTGAGTCTGGCCACAAGCCTGTGATCCTCCTGTCTCAGCCTCCCAAGTACTGGGATTACAAATGTGTGCCACCACACCCAGCTTCTCACTGCCACTCCTGCTACCACCTGTCCCAAGCTCCCCTTGTCTCTGGCCTGAATTACTGCCATAGCCTCCTGTTTGGGGTTAAAGTGTATTCCCAAAAAGTATATGTTGGATTCCTCTCCTCCAGAATGTGATCATATTTGAAAATGCGGTCATTAAAGATGTAATTAGATAAGTTAAAATAAGGTTATACTGAAGTAGAGTGGGCCCTTAATCCAATATGACTACTGTACTTATTTAGAGGAGAGAGACACAGAGGGAAGATGGCCATGTGAAGACAGACACACAAGAAAGAAGTCATATGACAACAAAAGCAGAGATGGAGTGCTGTAGCCACTAGCCAGAGTGCCAAGGATCAACAGCTACCACCAGAAGCTGAGAAGGGGGAAGATTCTACTCCAGGTCTCAGAGGGACCATGGCCCTGATGACACCTTGATTTCAGATTTCTAACTTCCAGAACTATGAGACAATACATTTCTGTCTCTTTAAGCCACCTAGTTCACAGTACTTTGTCCCAGTGGCCCTGGGAAACCAATATATCTCTCAACTGATTTCCTGGTTTCTACCCTTGACCACCTGTCTAGTTTCAACCCAGCAGCCTGAACAATCCTGTTAAACCTTTAAGTCAGCTCACAACTCTCTGTTCAAAACCCTGTAATGTCTCCACATCATTGGGATTAAAAGCCTTATAAAGGCCTATAAGTCCCTAGAAAATCTGGGCCCCTTTTATTCATCTGGCCCTTTCTCCCATTACTCTCTCCCTCAGTCACTCTACTTCAGTAACAGTGGTCCACTTCCCTGCTCCCCGATACATGCTTCCATGAGGTCTTTGCATGCAGTGTTCTCTTTTGTGGCCATAGCATGCCCCCAGTGCAAGTTCCCTAAAGTACAATCCACATGCATTTTGGGGACCTACTTGCTTATACAACTTCACATAAACAAATACATACAGCCTGAATTGGGGGTAAAACCCATAGTGTTACAAGGTGCCTACTTGGAAAGGCTATATAGTTTTATGGTTACACAACTAATAACTGTAGTCTTACACACCCAAGTTAAGTAAGCTAATCACTTAAGACTTCTGGGCCTCTATTCTTGCATCTATAAAATGGGAAAATAACAATGTTAACCACACTACGAAATCAGATGTGCATGCAATGTGCTTCCCACATTGTAAGCATTCAGTAAATATCAGCTATTACTATTAGCAAAGTCAAAAGAAGCTTAAAAGTTAGTACTGAGATACCAAAAGTAGTTATTGTGTGGTCTGTTAAAAATAAGCTAGCCTGACATTTGAGTGGATACATTTTCCTTCAGTATAAGCTCAGACTTAAAAACTCCTTCATGAGACTCAGATCAAATATTTGAGGGACCCTAGGATTGTACCCAAAATAAATAGGTCTCTCACCTCTTACACTCTGTGTGTCTCAATGATGTAGTCATCCTAGTATCAAGGCACTGGCACAGTCTTGGGTCTGACTTCATGGACTTGCTTCATGGTCAAAGTTCCTCAACAGGTACTGCTACTCCAAAACACCTCCTAACACAAACCCAGCTCCCTCCATCATACCCCAATCTCAGGATTGATTTGATTTTCAAACAAGGAAAATATTCTTTACCTTTTTCTAGAAAACCACCAAACTTACAAAGTAAATCTTTTTAATCTATAAAAATAAAAACAATCTACAAAGGGAAGATAACATATCTAGGAAAGGACCACTAATAGGGTAGTTATGACCATTCTGCCTCTGTGGAAGTGTTAGAAAATTAAAGGGAGAACTTACAGAACCTCAAGAGGGTTTATGCTACTACCTAGGACAAAGAGGTAGAATTAGATTTAAATGGAAAATTCAATATTTTGACAGCCATGAAGTAGCAGATGCAAGATAAGTAAAAAAGGACACCAAGATACCATGCTGGTGTTTTAAAAGATGGATGGAGGTTTATTAGAAGACTTTTTTTTAAAAGGTTTCAAAAAATGTTACAGGATTTTATATTCAGAATTTCGCATGGTGTTTGATAGGAGTGCGCCCTCTGGTGACGCCAGCAATGACTTACAAGTCATTACAGGCACCTTAAATCAGAATGCTTTGACTGGAGCAGTATCAACATTTCCTCTAAAGGTGAAAAAAGGAAAACGACCTGATTATAACTGTAAAAATGTAGCCCTCCCTTCAAAAATTCACCCATTTGAGTTTAGTTGACTTTGATAATTCTCTCTTATTGTAAAGGAAATATACCCAGTGTTAGTGTCTCTGAGTAGTAAATCCATGAGTGATTTCCTTTTCTTATATATTTAAGAATGCACTACCAGCCAGGCATGGTGGCACATGCCTGTAATCCCAGTACTTGGGAGGCTGAGACAGGAGGATCACAGGTTTGAGGACAGCCTCAGCAATGTAGTGAGATTCTCATCAACCTAGTGAGACCCTGTTTCAATTTAAAATTTTTTTAAAAATTGGACTGGGGTGTAGCTCGGAGGTAGAATGCCCCTGAGTTCAATCCCCAGTACCACAAAAAAAAGAATACACTACCTTCAATTTTTAGTATTTTTATTTTGGAATGTTATGATCACACAGAAAATTATAAGTAATGTCATAATAAGCACCTGTGAACATACCACCCAGGTCTCTAGAATTATGACATTTTACCATATTTAATTCAGAGTTTTTAATTACTTTCTATTTTGACACTTGCAAAAGGTTGCAAATAGCCAGGCACAGTGGCTACAACATCCTCACCATTTGACGTCAGCAGTCAAGCTTAGTGCTACCTCCTGCATGGATGGATGCCTTTCTCACCTCACTCAGCCTCTGACAACCCACAGCTGATCCTCAACTCGATCCCCCATGTAGAGCAAAACTCACTCACCCTGTTCAGGCTCACAGACCTGTCACACCTCTCATAGATGCTGTCCTTATCTTGCTTGGTGTCAGACTGCATAGATGTCCAGCTCACACTGCCAGGATCTAACACCCCACACCATACCACCCATTTGTAGAATGCCCTCCTCAGCCTGCTCCTCCCCTGATTCTCCACACTGGACAGCCCACACACAAGGAGATCCTTCTCACATTCTTCAGGCTCTGTTATAGGTTGAAAAACCTGAAGTCCTAACCACCAGTACCTCAGAAGTTTGCAAATGTAATTCATTAAGATGAGATCATACTGGAGTTGAGTGGGTCCCTAATCCAATAAAGACTGGTGTCCTTATAAAAAGATGGCCATGTGAGCCAGGCGTGGTGGTGCATGTTTATAATCCCAGTACTTGAGAGGCTGAGACAGGAGGATCTCAGGTTCATGGCCAGCCTCAGCTACTTAGGCCCTCCGCAACTTAGTGAGACCCTGTTTCAAAATAAAGAATAAAAATAGGGCTGGGGTGTAGCTCGGAGGTAGACTGTCCCAGGGTTCAATCCCCAGTACCCCCCAAAAAAAGATGGCCATGTGAATACAGAGATGCATAGGGAGAATCCCATGTGACAATGAAGGTAGAGATTGGAGTTGTGCAGTTCCAAGCCAAGGAACACCAAAGACTGCTGGCAAACCACCAGATGTCAGAAAGAGACAAGAGAACATTCCCCTACAGGTTCCAAAGGGAGTATTTGCCCTGCTGGCACCTTAACTTTAGACTTCTAGCCTCCATAATTGTGAGGCAATAAATTCATGTTATGTATGGGAAAGGAGAGGGAATGGGGAAGGAGCCGGGGTGGGAGGAAGCTCACCAAGTACTGTGCACATGTATGTCCCTATCACTCTGAATTACATTATGATGTGAGACTACGATGCACCAATAAAAGTATATTTTAAAAATTCATGTTGCTTTAAGCCAACCAGTTGGTGGAACTGTACTTTGTTATGGCAGTCCTGGGAAACTAATACAGATTTTGGTGTTGGGAAGAGGGATAGTGTTATAACAAATACCTAAAGACATAGAAGTGGCTTTGGGATTTGGTAATGGGTGGAGGCTGGGAGAGGTTTATGATAGAAGAAGGCTCATGATAGAAGCCTAGATTGTCCTGAAGAGAACATTGCTTAAAATATGAATGTTAAAGGTGTTTTGATGAGGCCCCAGGCAAAAATGAGCAACTAGTTCTTGAACACTGGAAGAAAGGTGGTACTTGTTAGCACCTGGTAGCAGAGGATTTGGCTGAATTCTCTTCTACTGTTGAGTTGGGGGAAAAGTAGAAGTTGTAAGAGAGGAACTTCAGTATTTTGTTAAGGAAATTTCCAAGCAAAGTGTATAATATGTAACCTGGTTTCTTCTTGCTGCTTATAGTATGAGAGAAGAAAGAGATAAATTAAGGAATGAATTCTTAAGCAAAAAGGAATGATATCTTGAAGATGTGAACTATATTCAGCCTAACCATAGGAAGTGGTGGTGGTGGTGGTGGAGGAGGAGGAGGAGGAGAAGGAAGAGAAAGAGGAGGAGGAAGAGGAAGAGGAGGAGGAGGAGGAGGAGGAGGAGGAGGAAGAAGAAGAAGAAGAAAGATGTGCTTTGGAGGGAACACCAAAAGTGTGGCTGGACAATCTTTGATAGATTATGACATGTGGATTGAATCAGCCATCTAGCAGAAGGCAGGAATAAAGATGTAATTATCCAGTAAAGATCTGGAAGAGACCCTCTTTTCTGATGGCTTGAACCTCCCTGAATTGAAATGGAGAACAACAAATTTCTTGAGAATTTTATACCACAGAAACACTACCAGCCTGGACTAAAGCAACAGAGGGGCAAAATGACTAGAGAAGGAAAGTCATCTTTCCTTCTCTAGTCATCTGAACCTCAGTCCAGGGCCTGGGATCCAGAGGGCAGATCCACTGTTCAGGGCTAAGGTGGTAGAACCCCTCCCAGAGGGGCCACTGCCAAGGTTCCAGAGGGAAGAGCCACTGCCTAGGCTGAGGGGTGGGGTCACTGCCTGGGTTCCTGAGGGCAGAACCATTCCTCAGGACTGAGGGGGTAGGACCACTGCCAGAGTTCCAAAGGGAGGGGCCACTGCCTGGGCTAAGGGGTGGAGTTGATACTTAAGAATAAAGGGTAGGACCACCATTCAGGGCCAGGGGGTCAGGCAACCTTCTCAATTCCAGATGGCAGGGCTACCTCCTTGTCTCAATCAACATTCTTACTGCCATAATCCAAAAAAACTGACCAACCACACAACTTAGAGGAAGGAAGATTTATTTGTTCACAGTTTTTTTGGAGATATCAGGGTCCAGTCCAGTTCAGGCTGGGTCTACGGAGCTTAGGGCATGGCGGCAGGAAGTGGAGAGAGGGAGAGCACAAGACTCCATTCTCACATTGTGGAGACAGGAAGCAGAGAGCGAGCAAGGGGAAGAGATAACCATATATAGCCTCCAAGGCCACACCCCCAGGAGGCCTCTCCTTAGCAACCAACCCCCACTACCAACATTGCTACTTTGTTTCTGTGAGGGCTAGGGGGACATTCTAAATCTAAACCATTACACTCCTCTATTGTAGATGAAGAGACCACTGCCCAGGGTTGAGAAGGCAGGGCCACTACCCAAGGCCAATGTTAGAGGGCAGGTTGTCCCTGTGTTCCATAGGATGGGCTCCCACTCTATCTTCCAAGGAGTAGGGCCACTGCCCAGGGCTAAAACTGTCTGTTCACCTCATTTCCAGAGGGTATGGCCACATCATAAGTTCTAGAGAAGCAAATGGATGCCAAAGCCTCAGTGGGGGGACCTCTGCCCAGGCTCAGGGGGCAGGGTTGCCATTGAGGGATTGAGGGGGCAGGGGCAGCATTACAGGGCCAGGGGTAAGGTAGCCTCTTCTTTGCAGAGGGTAAGGTGTTCACCTAGGACTGAAGACGTGGGTCCAGTGGACAGAGCCACAGAGAATTATTCTGAAGCCTTAAAACCTAATAAAATCTGGCCTGTTGTGTTGTGAACTGCCTTAGACCAGGAATAACTTCTTTCCTTCCAACTTCTCCCACTTGAAATAGAAATATTTATCATGTACCTGTCCCACCATTTTATAGTGGAATCAGATAGCTTGTTTTTTAAGTTTCACAGATCTACAGCTGGAGAGGAATTTTGCCTCACATTGGACCATGCCCTAAGTCTCACCCACACCCAGGGAGAATCCCATCTGACAGCAAAGGCAGAGAAGTGGCAAGCAAGGAATACCAAAAATCACTAGCAGACCATCAGAAACTAGGAGAAGGCAAGGAAGGACTCCCCTGCAGGTTTCAGAGAGAGAAAGAGTAGGACCCTGCTAACACTTTGATTTCAGACATCTAGCCTCCTCCAAGACTGAGACAGTATGTTACTGTTGTTTTAAGTAGTTTGTGGTACTTTGTTATATCAACCCTAGGAAACTAATACAGAATCTGATACCCATGCTGTCCCACACATTGACAACCCACTTATTCTCTAAATTCCATGTTAGACCACCTTTCTATGTGAACACTTTCAGTAACCACTAGGCTCTGACACCCTATGCTGGGTTGTCCATAGACATTGATGCCTTCCTCTCCTTCTGAGTTCAAATTTTTCCTTCCTTTCTTCCTACCTTCCTCCCTTCCTTCCTTCTTTATTTTCTTTCTTCCTTTCTTTTGGTACTGGGGATTGGGGCATTCTACCTCCAAGCTATATCCGCAGTCCTTTTATTATCCTATTTCATTATTAATATGTTTATTCTAATAAATTTTCTAGTTTATAAGAAATTATAAAATGCAAACTATTGAACTTTTCTAGCAAAAATAGATAACATGTTTAGCCTATATATTAAATACATTTTAGTTAAAAAAACCTTCCCATATAGAAAACTCTAGGCCCAGATGGTTTCATTGTGGATTATACCAAACTCTTGAGTAAACAATAATACAAATTCTATATAAACTCTTCCAAAAATTGAATAAAATGCTGTACTTGCAAACTGACTCTTTAAGACCATGTTACACTGATACTGAAACTAACAATGACATTACAAGAAAACTATAGGCCTGTATTCTCATTAAATTGATGTGAAAATTCTCCACGAGTTTTTAGTAAATTGGGTCTAACAATATATAAATAGCATAACATTTTTATTTTGAAACAGGGTCTCACTAAGTTTCTGAGGGTCTCCCTAAGTTTCTAAAGCTGCCCTCTAACCTGCGATCCTGTCTCAGCCTCCCAAGTACTGGGATTACAGGCGTGCACCCAGCTAAGTTCAAACTCTTTACCTCAAGCCAACTCCCCATGGGAAACTCCTTCAATCTCCGCAGGCTCTGACTCTACTTCAGGCTGCCTTCATTCCTAGTACCCTTCCTTACTCCAATTGAGCTTCTGCACCCAGAGCCACCTCTCTGCATGGATATCTACCTTGCTCTGCCCCACCTATTGACTTTAGGATTGAATTGTTCTAGAATAGATGGGAAGAGAAAGAAAGGCAAATGAAACAAGGAGGGATTAAAGAAGAGCCAGATTTGACTTCAAGAAGTAAAATACAGGCCAGGTGCACACCTGTAATTTCAGTATTTGGGACGCTGAGTCAGGAGGATTACAGGTTCGAGGCCAGCATACAGTAACTTAGAGAGACCTTGTTTCAAAATAAAAAGGGCTAGGGGTGTAGCTCAGAGGTAGAATACCCCTGTGTTCAATCCTCAGGACCACACACACACACACACAAAGAAATAAAATACAAAAGATGAAATAAAAAATCCCTTCATGATCTCATTACCTTCCTTTTTCCCTAAGGGTTCTACTATCCTAAACTTATTTTCCTCTTTTGAATGTAGGATTTTATATTATCAGTAAATAAATGAATAGCCATAAACATGATCTGAACTTCAAATAAATTATATCATTCTGAGGTGTGTTTATTTTTGTTCAGTGTCATGTTTTTGAAGTATACATTAATATATGTAGGTCTAAGTCTTAAACTGGTGTGTAGGCATGAGTACAGTATAAATTTTATTTATCCAATTTCCTGTTGACAGCTGTATAGTAATTTTCACACTATACTTATGGCTCTATTTCTCTTTTTATTTATTTATTTATTTATTTATTTATTTATTTATTTGTGGTACTGGGGATTGAACCCAGGGGTATTCTACACCCCAAGCCCTATTTTTTATTCTTTATTTTGAAACAGGGTCTCTCTAAGTTGCGGAGGGCCTCACTAAGTAGCTGAGACTGGCCGTGAACCCGAATCCTCCTGTCTCAGCCTCCCAAGTACTAGGATTACAAGTGTGCGCCACCACGCCCGGCCTCTTTTTATTTTTGTTTTATATCTATTGTTTGCTGTTTCATGTACATTGAGCCTCTATTATTTGGTGCATATATGTTTAAAATCATTATGTTTTCCTACTGGATTATTTTCATTATATAATTTTCTTCTTTGTTTCTAAACATTAAAGTCTATGTTATCTGATGTTAATATGGCCATTCATGCTGTTATGGTTTGGATCTAGAATATCCCCCCAAAAGTTCATGTGTTGAAACCTGGTCCCCAGTGCAGCAAGGTTCAGAGGTAGGTCATGGCTAGAAGAGGTGGGTCACCGGGATTGTGGCCTTGAGGACTATATCTGTCCCTGGCCACTTCCTGTCTCACTCTACTTCCTGGTTGCCATGAGCTGAGCAGCTTTCCTACACCATGCTTTGCTGCCATGTTTTGTTTCCATCTTGGAGCCAGCCAATAGTGGACTGAACCTCTGAAACTAAAATAAACTTTTCTTCCTTTAAGTTGTTATTGTCAGGTATTTTGGTCACAGCAACACAAAGCTGACTAACACACACGCTTTTCTCTTTCTTTTTTCTTTTTTCTTTTGCTATTGGGGATTGAACCGGGGGGGCATTCTACCTTCAAGATACACCCCCAGCCCTTTTTATGTTTTTTTTTATTTTGAAATAGGGTCTCACTAACTTGCTGAGGCTGTCCTTGGACCTGTGGTCCTCCTGTCTGAACCTCCCAAGTACCAGGATTACATGCATGTGCCACACATGCTTCTCTAAATATCTGGTGGGGAAGGAAGGAGAAGGAAGAGTAATGGGAGGATAAATGTGATCAAAGCATGGTATATGCATGTACAAATATGCCACAATGAAACCCATTGTTCTCTATAATTAATATGTACTAATAAAATAAATTAGTATTGCTTTGAATATGTTTTCTAATTCTTTTATTTTCAACTACATATGTCATTGAATTTGAAGTGCACTTCTTTAGACAGCATATGGTTGGATCATGTTTTTAATTGATTCTGACAATCTCAATATTTTACAGTAAAAGTAATTACTGATCTATCAGAGCTTAAGTCTACCATTTTCAGTCTAGTGAGCACTTTGGCAGCAGAGACTATGTTTTTATTCACTGATGTATTCTCAGCACCCAGCACCGTGTCTGATATACAATAGGCACTCAATAAATGGCTGGTTGGAAGAGAAGGCAGAAATAAGTACAAAAAGATAAAAAAGAGAAGAGGACCAGAGAGATGAAGAGCACAGGACAGGTCTCTTGAAGAAAAAGATATGAATTCTGAGATGTCCTAAATTAAGTCTCAGGCCAGAGAATGGAGGGAGGGAGGAGGTAAGAGAAGGTCATTCTAACTCACAGTTTCAAGTTGAATCAACAAAGAGGAGGGGAAAAAAACTGTTCCACATTCCTTTCCTATATGCTGAGGAACCAGCCAAGAAGTAGCAAAAAACGACTCTTTATGGATCAATCTCTTATCCCAGGACTTTGCCCACTACCGGTTGTCCATCCACTCTTATCTATAGCTGATATAAGTTCAATGTGAATAATTTATGTTTCTTCTCCCTGAACTTTTACTATAAAACACCCCAGTTCCTTAGGTCCAGTGGATATTTTTCGAACTGCTATCTGGCCATGCTGCTGGTGGCTTAGGGAATTTGTTGCAGGACTTTTCACCTTTTGGGTAGCATCTATAACAGCTCAATAAACCCTTCTTTCAGAGACCCCCTTAGTTTCAAAAGTTTATTTTAACAAAAGTAAAGTATCCTAAGTGGAAGTGAGGGTTTGGTATGCCTAGGGGAGAAGAAGGAAGGTCCCAGTGTCTATAAAGGGGGTAGATGTGGAAAGCCAGCCTCTGACCCTAATAAAAACTACATAATTACTCATGGACATGAAAGTTTGTCGAATAGATATAATAGTACTTTGGGGGCCAGGGAGAATTAGAGGAATTACAGCCAGCTACCCACTGATAAACCCTCATATTTTCTGGTTTATTTTTATTTTCATACTTTTATTGGTGCAATGTAATTATACATCATAATGAGATTCAAAGTGATACAAACATACATGCAAACATCTCTTAGTGTATTTTTTTTTGCGATACCAGGGATTGAACCCAGGGACGTTCTACCTCTGCGCTACACCCCCGGCCCTATTTTTTTATACTTTATTTTGAAAC
>PVJS01045439.1:0-16236 GCA_004027185.1 Glis glis
CTCCGGTCTCCGCCTCCCAAAGTACTGGGATTACAAGCGTGCGCCACCACGCCCGGCTCAGAAATACTTTTGAAGTCACTTTTCCATTGTTTTGATAAATGCAGTAACATCTGAATTCCACCCATCCATATTAATCTCCCAATCAGATTGCCACTTGACCACCCCTTTGGTTTGCTATCCAAAGTACATTTGTTCTTACTCCTTATAATATGGCGGGGCTGAGAATTTTCTAAATCTTTAAGTCCTGCTTCCCTTTGACTAAAAATTCTATTCCTAAATCATTTCTCTCTTTTTGAATTTTACTATAAGCATTCAAAGGAGGCCAACATGCTCCTTCACATCTGACTTAGATATTTGCTCAAATACCCAATTTCATCACTCATAAGTTTTTTTTTCTCTTCCACAAAGCACTGGAACATGAATATAATTCAGCCAAGTGCTTTGCCACTTTTGTAGCAAAGATTGTCTTTCCTTCAATTTCCAATAATATACTCCTGACTTCTGTATGAGACCTCAGTAGAATGACCTTTATTGTGCATATTTCTATCATCATTTTATTCACAACCACTTAGGTATTCTCTAAGAAGATTGAAGTTCTCTCTAGAGCTCTTTTATTCAGAATCCTCACCAGAGTTGTTCTTTAGCAGCCAGTTTAGGGTAATACAAACATTTTCTAGCATGCAGTTCAAAACTCTTCCAACCTCTACCCATTACCCAGTTCCAAATCCACTGCCACATTTTTAGATATTTGTATAGCAGCACCGCCTCCACTTCTTGGTACCAATTTTGTCTTAGTTCATTTGGGCTGCTCTAACAAAATATCATAAACGGTGTGGCTTATAAATAACAGAAATTTATTGCTCATAGTTCTTGAGGATGTAAAGTCCAAGATCAAAACACCAGTAAATTCCGTGTCTGAAAGTGTCCTTCCCCTTTCTGAGAGATGGTGGCTTCTCACTGAGTTCTCACATGCTGAGGTAAGGTAGCTCTCTGATACCTTTTATACAAGGGTATAATCCCATTCCTGTGGGATGCATCCTCACAGCCCAGTCACTTTCTGAAGACTTTATTTCCTAATGCCATCACTTCAGGGGTTAGGATTTCAACATATGCATTTCAACGGGAAACATGTTCAGACCATAGTACTTGTCTATGACACTCTGCTCTCCTGGTCTTTCTTCTACTGCTCTGCATCTGGTCCTTAAGTGTTGGTTTCTCAGGATTCTTCCCTATGTCCCCTTCTGGCCTCATTCTATATCTTTTCTCTGTCATCTTATCTCTGGTCTCTCAGCTTCAATTATAATCGTTAGGCTAATGTGCCCTTAGTCTTTATCTTCAGTCCAGTTCCTCTGCTGATCTTTAAGCATATTTATTCAGTTGTCTTCAGACATCCCCCATAGGCACTTGGGACTCAATAAGTCTAAAAAGGAGTTCATTGCCTTTTCCACAAATGTGTACCTCTTATATGTTTTGAGTCTTTGTTGGGGCACCATGAGCCAACCATTGGCCCCTCCAACCTGGACATCATCCTTAAGAATTACTAGCTTTACAGGCTGATTATATATGTTATTCTCTAATGTCATTTTACTCATATATATATATATATATATATATATATATATATATAGGAATCACAATGCCAATTTCATAGACTTGTGAGCATTTCACATATATGTACTAGTTAAAATAGTGTGATATATAATAAATATGAATACATGATAGATAATAAATTAATGTTATTTTATTAGACTTTATTCCTTCCTTTCCAAAAAGCCCATACTCTATATCCATTTGATCACCAAATCTTGCGTCTATCCCTTAATCCATGTGTACTACAAGTATCTTTCTAATTTACCCATTTCTTACATCCCCAGTGCTAAGATTTTAGTTCCTTTAGTGTCCCCTTAGGCAAATCATTTCAGCTGGTTTCCTTGCCTTCCACCTTGTCAGCTGTCAATCCATTTTCCACTTTCCATTTTTCACCCAGAATAATCTTCCTAAATGATACCTCTGATTATGTAACACCTCTGTCTAGAAACCTTTATAATAGTCTGTTGTCTAAATATAGCATCTAGATGTCTTTATAGGGTTGCCATGGTCTGGCATCTGCTAATCTCTTCTACCTTACCACTCCCAAACCCACTCATTTTGAACACTACTGATAGGCACATGCCAATTTATATCTCTTCTCATGGACTTTAAGTTGTGTTTTTTCATCTTGTAATCCTTAATTTCTTTCTCTTTTCCTGGTTAATTCCAATTTATCTTTCAGATCATGGTTCCCAAGTCTGGGTTACCTGTATATCCTGATGTACTTATTTTCCCAGTTTTATTAAGGAATAAATGACAATATATATATATATATATATTAATATTATATACATTATATATATGTATATATATATGCATATATGTGTGTGTGTATATATATATGTGTGTGTGTGTGTGTGTGTGTGTGTGTGTGTTTTCTCCAAGGTATACAATGTAATGATTATACATTATGTAAAGATTTCCACAATTGAATTAGCCAGTATATCCTTTACCACACATAGCTATTGTTGTATGTGTGTGTGGGGGGGATGAGGGTGGAAGACAGTGAAAGTCTGCTGTCTTAGCAAATCTCAGTAAACAATACAGCATTATTAACAATAGTCAGCATACTGTGTATTAGATCATCAGAACCTATAACTGAGTTTGTACCCTGTCTTAGTCCATTTTCTATTGCTATAACTGAACATATAAGATTGAATAATTTATAAAGAAAAAGGGTTTACTTTGGGCCACAGTCCAAGATCAAGTGGTCACATCTAGTGAGGGTCACATTCTGCTTCAGCTAAAGGCAGAAAGTGGAAGGAGAAGTGGTGTGTGTGAAAGAGAAGCAAGAGCAATCCAAGGTGGCTGAGCTCTCATTCTAACAACCTGCTCTTGAGGCAGTCAATCCAGTCTTATGAGGGTGAGAACTCACTCACTGTAAAAGGCTATTTATCCACTCATGGGGACTCCCCTCTCATCACCCAAACACTTCCTTGTAGGCCCCACCTCCCAACACTGCCACAATGAGAAATTAAAGCTCAAATGAGTTTTGGTGGGTAAAACCATACTAAAACCACAGCATACCCTTTGACCAACAACTTCTCAGTTCTCCCACCTCCCAGCCTCTTAACAACCACTGTTTTATTCTCTGCTTCTATGAATTTGAGTTTTTGAGATTCCACATTTAAGTGATATTATATAGTATTTGTCTTCTCTGCCTTGCTTATTTCACTTAGTATAATGTCTTCCAACTTCATCCACATTGTTGCTAATGGCAAGATTATCTTTTTATGGCTGAATGATACTTGATTGTATGCATATGCCACAATTTCTTTATCCATTCATCTGTTGATGAACACAGGTTGTTTGCATATTTTGGTTATTATAAATAATGCTGAAGTTGTCATGGCAATATTTTTTGCATATGACACCTAAATCACAGGCAACAAAAGTAAAGATGAACAAATGAGATTATATCAAACTAAAAAGCTCCACTCAGCAAAGGAAACAATAAAAAAATATGAAAAGGCAATTTACAGAATGGGAGAAAATATTTGCAAACTGTATAGCTGATAAGGGGTTCATAACCCAAATACGCAAGACATTTATACAAGTCAGTAACAACAACAAAAACAAAATAACAAAAAACCCTGATAACCCAATTAATAAATGGCCAAAGGACCTGAATAGACATTTTGCCAAAGAAGATATACAAATGGTCAACAGTTATATGAAAAAGTGTTCATTATCATGAATCACCAGGAAAATGAAAATCAAAACTACAATGAGATTATCACCTCACTCTGGTATGGTAGCTCTTCTCAAGTGTTTTTGAAGGCATGGCAAAAGCTGGGTATGGTGACACATGGCTGTAATCCCAGTACTTGGGAAGCTGAGACAGGAGGATCATAGGTTTGAGGCCAGGCTGAGCAACTTAGCGAGACCCTCAGCAACTTAACAAAAAAAAAAAAAAAAAAGAAAGTGCTGGGAGTGTAGCTTGCAGGTAGAATGCTCCTCAATCCCCAATACAAGAAAAATTATAAATTAAATTTTAAAAACAGATATGGCAAAACACTGTTAGTAGGATCTGAAACAGTAGAGTCATTATGGAAAATAGTGTAGAAATTACTAAAAAAAAAATTGAAAATAGGACTACTGCATGATTCAGCAAGCCTTTCTTCTGTGTACGAATCCAAAGGAAATGAAGCAAGTGTTTTGAAGAGATGTCCTCACGCACTTCAGCCCTCAGAGCCACAGTCATACTGCACTCACGCATTGCTCGTTTCGCTTTTCCTTGGGTTCCCAGATTTAACAAATGCAGGGCATCCAGTTAAACGTGAATTTCAGGAAAACAATGGATAATTTTCAGTATAAGAATGCCCCTGCAACCTTATCTTCTCTTATTAAGCCTCTCACTTGAGGACATCAGCACTGTTTCCCAACACCTAGCATCTTGCCTAACACGGCGCACACATTATTCATTGTCCAGTGATTGAATACACTATGTAATGAAGTCCGCGTGTCTGTTCATTATTTGTATATTATGGGCTGACATATTCCTAATCTATCCTTTCGATACTATTCTAATCATGAGACATGTTCTGTTAGTTTCATTGTCTGTCTCTCCTGTGTGTTTCAAAGCAAACAGAGATCTAAGGAACTGTCCACTCCCACCACAATTTTCCTTCCCAGAAGTGTTTTGAAATCCCCATGTTTGGAATCTTCACTGGGTCCAGATAAAGTATAAAGTCCAACTGCAATCTTCATTGTCAAACAAAACAGAAACATGAATACAGCTTCCACAACTCAGCTAGCTGCCTTTTTCCCTTTTGATCCATTTGAAGGGCTTTTGTTCTCTGATGCTAATGTTTTCTGTTCTTGCCTAGCAGAGACATAACCTAATCTCCAAGGTTTATTTGCCAAAAGAATCATTAGATGTATAAAAGAGCATGGGTTTGAATTTTTATTAATTTGGGATACAAGTCCACCTGAGAATTAGTGTGTAGGTAGGTGTTCTTTCACAGGAACCTTTTCAGAATAAAAGTATAGCTAAGGGAAAGTTCATGGACATCATCCTATCAGCAAATCTACAAGGTTCTGTTGGCCAAATGAAGGTTTTTCTTTGTGCAGACTCTGAATGGAATAGAAACAAACTGTTTCAAGGTAAATTTTTCATGCTCTGAACCACCTTCTGTCTAGAGTGAAAAACAGAAGCCCTCAGCTATTATATATATATATATATATATATATATATATATATATATTTATTTTATTTTTTTTTTTTACTGAGACTTGAACCCACGGAATTCTAACTCTGAGCTACATTCCCAGCCTTTTTTAAATTATTTTTTATTTTGAAACAGGGTCTTGCTAAGTTGCTGGGGGGTCTCAATAAATTGCTGAGGTTGGCTTCAAACCTGCGATCCTCCTGTCTCAACCTCCTAAGTACTGAGATCACAGGCATATGCCATCCAACCTGGCTATTCTATAAAATTTGAGAAAAGGAAGTATGAAAGGTACTGAGCTCTCCATTCCCTGCGGTGATTGGTCAAGTACTTTCTCTTTTAATGGTGCTTTTTCAGCGATCTAGCTTAACAACAAAACACTGCATTGCTTCCAGAGTTGGGGCAAAACACCTTACTGTTTTTCAACACATCATTCTTGAGGGAAGTAACCACGGTAATTAGGACCTAGAATGTTTGGCAAATAAGATGAAATAAAACCTTTCACACTTTTTATTTGTTGCTTTCAGTTAACAATAATATTAACAACTGTTAGCCTTTTGGGTGGTTGTATGATTAACACCAGTCTGAGACTCCTCTTCCCCCAAAAAAGATCTACAAGAAAAGAAGGGCATGCACCAACTATGTTTCCCAGGGGATTAAACACATTAAAATCAAGAGGCACCCTCATCGTAGGGTTTAATTGAACTATTTCTCAGTAGCTGGTATTTAGTTTGCTTTATTTATATTTAATGTAGCTACGAGGAGGAAGCCTGTGAACTGCGTCTCTGGGCTAAACGTGCTGACGCGTGGAGGATGAATCTCGGGGGTTTTGGGTAGCAGAGTTCTGCGGTTAGGTCAGCGCGGGGTTCTTGCATTTCCAAGGTTGAGGGTGGGCCCTGTTAGTGTAAGCTCTTCGTGATAAGGAAAAGAAAATTGTATCTGAAGGCAACAGGAAGAGCCACGAGTAATCTGCAGTAATCCAAGAGTGAGCAGAATGAAATCCTGCAGGAGGTCAAGTTTGCTTTCGCCAGGAGGTGTCACTGTTGTCAACACACATCACCGGAGATGGAGAGAAGGTAAGAGGTGGTGACACACGTCATTTGACAGTAGCAGGAGACAGTTTTTCTGGTTTATCCCCACTCCTCTCCTTCTTTCCTCGCCGTGATGCACAATGCATATTTATGTTAAATGCATTCGATGCGCAAAGGCAACATTGGGAAGACAAATTCAGTGGTGGGGGAAGAATGGAGAGCAATTTATGCCATTTTGGGTCACCAACCCAGTTACACTTAAAAAAAAGAGAGAGAGAACTTTGTTTTTTCCCTTTTTGACTTAATGGTTCTGAACTAATAAAATTTTAATACCATGAAGTTGTGATAACTGACCCCTTTCTTCTCTCAATTCCTGTACAACTCAGTAAAATTCCTTAGGATTATCCATAATTGGCAGAGTGCTATAAATAACACTGTGCTATTATTTAAGGTTTTAAAGGTGATAATGGAAACTTCTGAGTTGATCTTATTTTTGCTCCAAAGGCAGTGTGGGCTTATTCTCAATAATTATTAACTGTGTAATCCAGCTATGTAATCTTCTTTGGAAAATCATTTACTCTACCAAAGCCTCAGTGTCCTCATATCGTAAGATAAGGGTAATAACACTACCTACTCTTACAGGAATATTGGGAGGATTCAGTGAGAATAAGTGAGTTCCTCTATGCAAAGCACCCAACACAATGCATGGCATGTGGTTAGAGTTCCCTAAAGGTGAACTTCACTATTGACTGTTAATATTGACTTCTGGACAGTAGAGAGGCCATACTGGGTTTTGAGAGTCTCGCTGTCTTTCGGCCTTTCCCCAGCTTGTCTGTCAGTCCCTTTGGGATGTGGGACATGACCTTATGCCTCCATTTTTCTGTGCACCCTCATCTTTGGCTTTTTCTCCATTTGAGTTGGTACTTTATAAGACACATTGGTGGTGCCGTGCGCATGTATGTCATTATCACTATGAACTACATAATGGTGTGAAACTATTATGCACCAATAAATGTATAAAAATAATTGCAATAATAAAATACTACAGTTATTTCTTTAAAACACACACACATTGGTGGTGTTTCTGAGACATTTTCCCTTGTTGGAAGATGTTGAATTTTTTTTCTCTCTCCTCTCTACAGGTCCAAGTTCTTCACTTATCCAAGTTCCAGATAAACATCTATCTTCCACAGGTAGCCTTCCTCTTCTTTCTTTGACCAAATTTCTGTAGCACTCAGAGACCGAATTCCACAAGTTTGATTATTGTTATTACTTTTTCTTCCTCTCTAGTAGTAGCAGGTATACAAGCTCTAATTCCTCAGAATTTTTATTTCTTTTCTTTTTTTTTTTTTTTGCGGTACCGGGGATTGAACCCAGGGGCATTCTACCTCCACGCTACGCCCCCAGCCCTATTTTTTTTTATACTTTATTTTGAAACCGGGTCTCACGAAATTGTGGAGGGCCTCACTAAGTAGAGAGAGAGAGAGAGACAGGGAGAGAGAGAGAGAGAGAGAAAGAGAGAGAGAGCTGAGGCTGGCTGCGAACCCAGATCCTCCGGTCTCCGCCTCCCAAAGTACTGGGATTACAAGCATGCGCCACCACGCCCGGCAGAATTTTTATTTCTTAAGGGTCAAAGGGACATTTGTATATTCCTTTTATTCCCTGTGGTACCCTGCTTAGTCCTGCAAATGCAGGAAGGACTGAATACATTGTTGTCACTGGTTGATTTATTGAGAGTTAAGAATGCCAGGTAAACATGTTGAGACAAACACAAGCAAGTAATTTTGAAGCTAAGTAAGATGAAAGAATTCAGCGGGGACTCAGTATAGAAGGTGGGGAAGGAAGACTTTGAGAGAAGTCAGAGGGACCAGGTCTGACAGTCTAAAACTGGGAGAAAAACGAGTGCTTGGCTGGAGTTCCAATTGATAGACAAAGGCAGCTGGTCTGTGTGACAGAACCAGGGTGCTGTGCAGGAAACAGAGCTGGAGGCCTGCAGTGGAGTCTTCCCTCTCTCAGTAACTGGCTGTGTACTCTTACAAGACCCACGGAACCTCCCCAGACCCATGTTTCTTTGATTGTAAAATGAGAAGTTTGGATTAGATGACATCTAATTCCCTGATTCTAAAACCGTGTGTTTCTGAGATGAGGAGAGGAATAAACAAACAATTTGATACCGCAGGATAGGATGCCAGCTATGCTTTTCTTCTCTCCCAATGTGTAAAAAAAATAGCGTGGGATGAAAGCATTGATCCTGCCCTGTCATTGATTAGCTGTGAACCACTCATTCATTCATCTGGCAAGTGTTGATGGAGCCCTACTATGTGGCAAGCCCTGGGCTCATGCTGGCCAAGAAATGCTAGATGAAACAGACACTCCCTGCCTCTTGGAATTTACACTCCAGTGGGGAAATACTGGTGCACAAATGTCAAGCTCCAACTGGTAGTGTGTGGTAGGAAAGACCTGGACATGATGGATGGAGAGACCTGACTTGAACCGGAGTCTGGGAAACCTTCTGAGTGGAGATTATCTAGGTGTGAGGCCAGTAGAAGGAAGGAGATCTGTGCAAAGATCCTTTGGTGGGAAGGAGAATGGCCCATTTGGAAAATAGGACCTTGTAGCTGGAGTTTAGAAAATGTAAGAGAGAGATTTAGGTAATGTGGGAGAGAGGGATGGGGTCATATTGTGGGGGCTTTGTAAGACATGGTAAGAACAATAAGAAGCCTGAGTGGGAGGATGGGGGGGATCCGCATGGTGATGAGTGCACGGGGGGCGGTGCTGGAGAGGGCGCAAGTTCGCCATTGGGGAGGTGCACAGAGGACTTCAGGCTGGTGACAGAGCTGTGAGTTAGTGTAGGGAGGGAATGGTGGAAACAGTGAGGTTGCCTTTCAAAATCTCAGTTTCCTTGTCTGCAAAGAGAAGGGCTGGACTCAACACTCAACACTAGGATCCTTTCTGGCGATTTCTGTGGGTCGATGGAATGGACATAGTCTGAGAGACAGTGTGTTACTTTGTGACCATGTGACTGGCATTTGCTAGGCCAGTGTGTGCCGACAGACTCTCCCATGGTGCCTTTGGGTGGGGACTTTTCCTGATTGAAGGGATCTTCAGAATTCTTCACCTGGGACATTCATGACACAGAGCTCAGGCACAGCTCCAACTTATCTATGGAACTTCCCACGATTGCTAAAATTTTTACTTTAAGTCAAATTAGAAGACAGGATGAGGAATTATTTAAATTTTCCTCTGGCTATAACCCTGTTTTTTTTTTTTGTTTTGGTTAATTTTTAAAAATCTATGCAGGAAGCTCTAGACACATCAAAACAAATAGCTTCATCTACTAGTTCCAATGCTGGCTCCACTGGAAGAAATGATGAGAATACTTTGGAAACATTTTCCCTCAGGAAGTGTAAATCCCATGACAATCTGGAGAATGTTATACCAGAACTTAGCTTCTTGATATAACAAGAAGAGAAGCAATCGATTGTAAATTTCATTGTTTTTCCCTGACTATATATGCTCACTGCAGTAAGTTTGAAAAATACAGCAAACTGTAAAAAAGAAAATTAAGATTACTCATAATCTCATTACCTAGAGATAGTTGAACATCTTCATTGGTGTATGATCATTTGTTTCCTACCAGCTTACATAAATATGGGAGCATATTTACACATATAGATATATATCTCCTTCTTTTGTTTCCACGGGGAAGCATAATGTTTAGTATTCACTCCGTTGTTAGCCTCTTGGTTCAAATTTACTAGCTCAGGTTAGACTCAAGAAATGTCTATATTCCCAAACCTGTTTTCTCACTTGTAAATAGGACATCATAATAATGCTAAGCTCTAGGACACTGTAAGAACTAAGTGAGATAAAGTATGTAAACAGCTCCTGGTACCAACACTTTAATTTGCAATAATAAATACAGGTTGCTTTTGTTATGCTATTTTGCTTTATGGTTCCTGTGATCTTAGGTTTCCTTTCTTTTTCCTTTGTTCTCTCTCACTTTCAGTTTCTCCTGTGATTTGGAAGGTTCACATTCTATTTTTATTTCTAGTGGCTGTCTTTGAGTTTTATTTTGAAACTTCGGTTAGTCTATATTTCTTTAATTATTAAAATCAAGAGTGGTATCTTGAGACCTTGTCTCACCATGAAAGAAGTAAGGCTATCATAAGGGGGAATGAATATCTAAATACTGGAAAGCTCCTCAGCTAGCTGGTTTGTTACATGGATACATTTTTTTTGAGTTTTTTGTAAAAGGTAGATTATTAATTCCATTGCAAGTTAGAGGTGAAATAACTTGCCCCTTAAAACTTGCTGTGTTTTAAGGTGCAGATCTGAGAATCAAACCCAATTCCTTTTGGCTCCAAACCTTTTAATTTTTGGCTCATTTCCTTATTACCAAGTGGCCCTTGAATTTCTTTTTGAACACTTCTGGGGACAAAGAACTCACCAATTTCAGTATTAGCCTAATCTATTTTAGGCAGCTCTGTAAGAAAGCCTTTCCTGTGTCAATCTGGAAGTTTGTCCTTCCAACTGTTACCTCTGGGTTCTGCTTCCCATTTCCTACAAGACAACACTAATCAATCCCAAAGAGTCACCCAACTATTTCTTGGTTCTCATTATGTGCTTGGATTCAAAGCAAGTACCATAAGGATAGAAAACATGATCTTTGCCCTTAAATAGGCTTTTGGTAAAATAATACCAAAATATTTAAAGTAACTAGAGAACAATATGAAACTGTCAAGAATCAAGGTGAAAATATATCGAGCAAATTACCAACTTATGAAAGTTCAACACAAGGAGAGGAAAGCACTGGGGTACAATTTCCAGTGAAGGTTTATCTCTGCCCCATCTCTTACTACATCTGAAATGATATAATCATAATTGAGGATTGGGGATTCGAAGTGCATTATTAGAGCTAAATGGTAATGCAATAGCAAAAGAAACTTCTGCAGGGGTCCTTGGATGTTTGATGTAAATGTAAAACAGATTCCACTAAAATAATAAATGTCAAATATAAAATCCATTGTTTCCAATTACTGCCACTTCACAGACTTTAACTACCTAATTTAGCCAAAGCATGAGGGGGAAATATTTTGCGCTTGGAAATGTAAATTAAAACATTTTCTGATGGAGCCACAGTGTTGTATTATTGAGCTTGGCAGACCCCCACTCCATCTCCTATGGTCCATTACCCTGGCCCAGCGCCTTGGAGCTTATCAGAGCTGCAAGACATTGTTTGCTTCAGACTCTGCTCCTTTGATAAGGGTTATCACTTTGCTAGATGTAGAAAGCTCGGATGTGCCAACTTGGGGCTTTCACCAGAAATTCAGGATGAGGTAAGGGGCATGTTGATGTTGATGTTGGTTTTTTTTTTTAATATTTTCCTCTTCATTGCAAAAAATGGGATACAAGTCTTTGTGGTCTTCTGGCAGTAAAAACAAAATTCTTTTGCTAGTTTAGGATCCTTCTTGCATCAGATTTTAGGTTTTTTTTTTTTAATGTTGCATGGCTCATAAAGCAGGCAGGTTGAGCCACCCTGCAGGGAGTTTATGTAAGAAGCTCGGAGCAGGATCAGCGTGAAGACGTAGTATGCTCTGTGTCTCTGTCATGAATTAAGGGTTCTGGGTGACTCAAGTCTTCTTCTTGTCAATGCCCTACTCTTCCCCCATGACTGTCCTCAGAACTTCCAAGGCTCTCTCTTCTTCCTCAGAGTGGTCTGTCCATGTTGTGGCTTTGCCTGGATCTTGGAGACTTGGAACTGTGGGATATAAGACAAATTATGTAGTACCTAGGGGCTTCATCTGCCTGACTTGTACTTGATACATAGGTATCTATTATCATGAATTATTATTATAATTCCTCTCTCTTCTCACCTAGCTTCTTGGGAAAGCAATTTCCAAAGTATTTTCTAAGTTTTGAGCTGCTTTAGGCTAATTTTTCTTCCTTCCTCCCCTCTTTGATTTTTACTTCTTATTGGTATGGTGTCTTGGATGGAGAAAGGCTTCTTTTTAGGGCCAGATGCTGAAATGACCCATGAAAACAATGATGTCAAGTGTCACCATGGATCAGCATAAAACACCTCCTTGAGCATTCATATATACACATCTTCATGCTCCCTTGTAAACATACCAGTAGATATTAGACCTCCTGTGTTTCCTCCAAGGAAGTGCTACCTACCCATCCCACATCCCACTTCTTTTTTTTTTTTTGCACGGTACTGGGGATTGAACCCAGGGGCATTCTACCACCAGGTTACACCCCCAGCCCTATTTTTTATTCTTTATGTTGAAACAGGGTCTCACTAAGTTGCGGAGGGCCTCACTAAGTAGCTGAGGCTGGCTGCGAACCCGGATCCTCCGGTCTCAGCCTCCCAAGTACTGGGATTACAAGCATGTGCCACCATGCCCGGCTTACCCATCCTACTTCTAAGAAATGTTCTTTTCCTCACTAATCATGTGGTTTGGATGGGAACCAGACATACTTTTTTTTTTTGGCAGTACTGGGGATTGAACACAGGGACATTCTACCTCTGGACTATTCTACCTCCCCAGCCCTATTTTTTATTCTTTATTTTGAAATAGGGTCTCACTAAGTTGTGGAGGGCCTCACTAAGTAGCTGAGGCTGGCCACAAACCCAGATCCTCTGGTCTCAGCCTCCCAAGTACTGGAATTACAAGGTGTGCGCCACTATGCCCGGCTTGGAGTTGGGTCACCTGCAGCTTATATTGTTGTCTGTATAATAAATTACCATAAAACTTAGTGGCTTAGGGCAGCAGTGCCTAATTATTATCTGTTAGTTTCTGTGGGTCAGGAATTCAGGAGCAGCTGGACTAGGTGGTCTCAATTTGGGTTTTCTCAGTGTGATATTCATTCAGATGTTGGTTGGAGTTGCAGCCACCTGAAGGGTTGGCTGGGGCACAGAGGATCTGATTTCAAGGTGACTTAGTCACATGCTGATAAGTTGGGCTGTTGGTGATGGGCTTCAGTTTCTCTACACATAACCCTCTCCTCAGAACTGCTTGTGCTCTCATGATATGGCAGATGGCTTCCCCTTGTGTGATGGTTCATCTGGATTGTCATCTTGATTGGACTGAGAGATGCCTAGGATTATGAGATGTCAGGGTGTGCTGATGAGATGACTGGCAGGTGGAACAGCAAATTGAGGGGGAAGTCCCACCCTGAATGTGGGTGGCACTGTCCAATAGTCTTGGGATCCAGATGGAACAAAGGGTGGAAGAAGGAAGAAGCTGCCTGAAGGCAAGCTCCACGGTGTGTCCTCTGCTGCTGCTCTCACCTGAGAATATCGGGCTCCAGCTCCTTCACTCTTCAACATGGACTCCCCCCAGCAATTCTCTAGGGAGTTTCCAGGCTGTTATAGTTTGGATATAAAATGTCCCCCAGCTTATATGTTAGGCTAGGTTCGGAGCCGGGGGATGGCTCGAGGAGGTGGTTCACTGGAGGCATGGCCTTGGGGATTGTGTCTATCCCTGGCCCCCTCCTCTCTCTCTTTTTGCTTTCTAGATGCCAGAAAGAGAGAGGGGGATACACACAGCTATAAATGCCAAATGGTGAAGGCTACTGCAGACCATCTTGGAAACTGGCTCTAATGGCGCCAACAGAGAATCTGCCTGATGCACTGTTGACAGATTTCTTTATCTTAAGGTTGGACTTTATGTCACATAATATTCTGATCACTGTGATATTAAACGTTTGTTCTCAAGCTAATTGCCATTATTTATTTCATACCTTTTTGGAGTTTAAATTCACATAACATATTTTTGTCACCCACATAATATGTAAATCAATCACAAATGGAGAGCTCCCTTTTTGCCTATTTTTTTTTTGTTGGTCTAAGTTCCTTACTGATTGTGTGTTTGGAGGTGGGTGTGAGATGATGGCATAAAGATGTCAAGAATAAATTTCAAATAGTCTCCTCTGCTCTCCAAGTTCTGGCCTCTTCCCAATACATAGGTAAAGTCAGAATAAGAGGAAAGGAATTCAAATATCTGGCTTCTAGATTCAGTTTGCCACATACTGTGTGATCTTGGCCAAGTCACTTAATCTGATGAGTCTCTGTCCTCATGTTAAAAAAAACTCAACATTTTTCTCTGATAGCAAGGGTATGAGGACTCTCTGACATAATGCTTTATAAACTACAGGCAGACCCTGATGGTTTGACTTAACATTTTTTCAAAAAATTTTACAATGGTGTGAAAGCGATTTCAGTAGATACCGTACTTCAGTTTTGAATTTCGATCTTTTCCTGGGCTAGCCACATACAGCATGATACTATTGCAATGCTGGGCAGTGACAGTGAGTCAGAGCTCAGTGAGCTACATGATCACGAGGTCTAACAACCCAAACTCTATTGTGGGCCATGTTGCTAAACTATGATGTTTGGTTGGGTGGGTGTATTAAATGCATTTTGACTTATAATATTTTCAACTTTATGGTGGGTTTTTCGGGATGTAATTCCATTACAAATCGAGTGGCATTTGTATAAAGCATTCTTCGAGTCTTAGCTTTGGTACCTGCAGTCATATGCTTTTTTGAATGTTTATCTCCTTTGAGTGTTTGAATAATAATAATTATTATTATTCAAATTTCATGAAGATTCAGAGTTAGATGAAATGCTCTCTTAGTAAAAATGACTTGTTATGATGATGAGTCTATTGTAGAGGGGTTGACTGTATCTTATGTGTGAACATGGACATGACTCAGTAGTTTATATAACAAATACACATTGAAGGTAAGTATATGTCAGGTGTGAACTGAGAGCTGTGGCTAAAGTGATAAACAAGACAGACAATATCCTTGCCTTCTTAGAGCTTAGAGCTTATGGGGAAACCAGTAGACAGGAAATTATAAGAGTGTGATAGTGTGGGTGGAAATGTAGGTGCTATGGGAGCATCAAGAAATGTCGCTTAACTCACACTTCAGGGTCATGGCAGGCAGGCAGTTTTGGGAAAGTAGATAGTTAGGAGGCAGTTTGGGGAAAGTGTTTCCCAGGTGGAGGAAAGAGCATTGGTAAGAACAGGAGGTAAAAGAACATTTAGGACAGTCAGAAACTTGTTTAGTGTGCGAAGAGCCAAGAGGCAGAGGCAGAGTAGTAAGATGTAAGCTAGAGAAAAGAACAGATGCTTGATCATAAAGAATTTTTTTTTTTGTAAGTTTGGTAAGGCTCTGCCCTGGATTTTATCTTGCAGGCAATGGGGATTCCCTGAAGGATTATAGGGCAAGACAGAAATGCAATCGGATTTGCACTTAAGAAAGATTACCCACTCAATATTTCTCAATGGGGCCGCTATTGGAATTTTGGTTGTAACAATTCTTTATTGTGGAGATTGATTATTTTAGATATAGTAGACAGATTAATGACCCCTTCAAGATGTCCATGTCCTAATTCCTGATGCTTGTGAACATGCTATGTTATGTGGCAAAAGGGACTTTGCAGACAAAATTAAAGTTGTGGTTCTAAAATTAGGGATATTATACTGGATTACCTAGATTGGATGAGCCCATGCTAATCACATGGGCCCTTAAAAGGAGAATAGGAAGGCAGAAGAGCCAGAAAAAAAAAAAAACTTTGGAAGAAGAGAAGACAGGAGACAACAGCCCAAGAAAGAGTCAATCTACCATTACTACCTTTGCAGGTGAAGGGAGGTGTGAACTAAGAAATGTAGGAGATCCCTAGAAACTGAGAATGATCCCTGCTACCAGCTAGCAAGGGAACTGAAACCTCAGTTCTACAACCACAGAGCACTAAATTCAGCAAAGAACCTGGAAGAGCTTAGAAGGGGATTCTCTTCCAGGGCTTCCAGTTAAGAAATGCAGCTCAGCTGGGCGTGGTGGCGCACGCTTGTAATTCCAATATTTTGGGAGGCAGAGACCGGAGGATCCGGGTTCGCAGCCAGCCTCAGCTCTCTCTCTCTCTCTCTCTCTCT
>PVJS01045440.1:5767-16337 GCA_004027185.1 Glis glis
GAGAGAGAGAGAGAGAGAGAGAGAGAGGAGAGAGGAGAGAGAGAGAGATTGATCGCACGCGCATGCGCGCTGAGGCTGGCCGCGAACCCGGATCCTCCGGTCTCCACCTCCCAAAGTACTGGGATTACAAGCGTGCGCCACCACGCCCGGCTTTATTTTTCTATTTTTAGATATATAATTCAAAGTCTATTCCATGCGATTTTGGCATTTGTTTATATAATAGAAACTTTTTTTTTTAGGTTTCAGTTATTTCTGTACACCCTGTTAAAACCTGATCTTAGCCAAGCAATCCTAACATGGCTGAAATGAGCAAGCTTAAGAAACAATATGTTTTATGGTTTTGTCAAAAAATGAATGAATTCCTGAGGTTCTTCTGAGGCTAAAGAGCTCCCAAGTTATATACTTGACGTGTGTGTGTGTGTGTGTGTGTGTGTGTGTGTGTGTGTGTGTTACTAGAGATTAAGCCAGGGGCATTCTACCTCCGAGCTACACCCCCAGCACTATTGTATTTTTTATTTTGAAACAGGGTCTTGCTAGGTTGCTGAGGGTCTTGCCAAGTTGCTGACACAGGCCACAAACCTGCAATCCTCCTGTCTCAGCCTCCCAAGTACTGGGATTACAGTCATGCACCACCACACCTAGCTTATTTATTTATTTATTTGTTTATTTCCAACCTCATCAATTTCTCTACAGAGTTCCCAAAGTGATACTTTAAAAGCGTGGAGAGCGTCCCTCCCTGCTCTCAACAGCGGTTTCCTGTACTAACAGCATCTGGTGTCCTCACTGTGACTGGAGAGCCGCGCTGGTCGGCCCCTGGCCACTCGTTGGTCCTCATGTCCTCAGGTCCCCTCTGGCCCCCCACTGCTGCCTGACACCCCATCCAGGACCCTCGCCTCCCCTCCGCTGCCTTCAGCAGGTCCCCGTGTCAGCGCTGGCTGCCGGTCTCCTCTGCCGGGACCCTCCCCACAGAGTCCCACGGACCCGTCCTCACTCTGTCCCGTGTCTGCCAAGTGTCGCCCCCCATCAGGGTCCTCTCTGTCCTCCTCCACCAAATGCCTCTCGCCACAATGGTCACCGCCCGCCTGCCCCGTGTCTATGCACCTGCTCCTGGGCCTCCCCCGCCAGGGTGCTCAGCAGGGCAGGGACTCGGTCCTACCGATGGGACTTTCTCCTCCTAACTCTCTGGCCCGTCCCCTTGTTTCATTTCCGTCACAGCGTTGATGGAGCCTGGAATTGACTTATGTCTCCACATCTTGACTTGCTCTCTGCTGTGTCTCCTCAAGAGAGCGCCAGCCCCGCGACCCAGGAGGTGGCCCGACTGCTGACCACGGCGGAGGCAGGGCTGCAGCGACTCTGCGCATCTACACGAGTCAGACGGGCTCCCTGCGGCTCCCAAGCAGCCTTGGTGCCCAGGAAGGGTCCACACAGTGAACTTATCCCGTGGGAATCCATCGTAAAGTTCAGAGCCCAGTGAGCATTCTAAACGACGCCAGAGTGACATTGTGCATGTCAGACACACTGCACTAAGACAGCAGGTGTCCCTGCGATGGCCTCCTGGTCCAAGAGGGACCCACAGGATGTTGTGACAATGGCAAACTGCCACACAAGGGTTAAATACTGCATTTCAACACTGTGCTGATCTCGACGTGGGCTGGCTACACACGGATTACAGACAGACGCCAGCATGTAGGTCACACCTGGAGAAGCATCGGGCTAGACCCTTGCCTGTCTGACTTGTATAGCAAACGTTAGCTCATCAGCTAGATCTCAGCTCAGCCCTCGCCTCCTCCAGGAAGCCCTCCCCGGCTCACCCCTCATCTAGTACATCTCAAAGTGTGGCCCATGGAATAGTCTGCACCAAAATCCTTTGTGGTAATTATTTAAAATATATCTGATATAAAAATTATTAATGAAGATTGTCTAAAAAATGTAGCCAATAGCCGAGTTTGGCACAACTGTAATCCCAGTACTTGGGAGGCTGAGACAGGAGGATTACAGGTTTGAAGCCAGCCTTAGAAACTTATTGAGATGTTGTTTCAAAATTAAAACAAGCAAATAAATAATGCAATAGGGCTGGGTCGTAGCTCAGAGGTAGAATGCCCCTGGGTTCACAATGCACCCCCAGCACCACAATAAAATAAAATATAAAATAAACCAAGTGCCACACCTGTTTCTCTGGGAACGATTGTCACACACTGAAACCCAGAGCCTTCTCTGTCCTTGACGAGCCGTTTCCTTGTTTACGAGTCAGAGTTCAACATCTCACAATGACACTGCACGAGCCGGGACTTGATTGTGTCCAGGGCATCTGCTCTGGACTTAGCGGTGTGCTCACACCGTGTTACGGTGACTCGCGCACACGCCCAGGCCCCCTGGATGTGCCCCCGTTGACACCGACCTCACCTGTGAACTCGGTGCCCCGTGTGCACCTGGGAGGAAGTCACATTTTAACCAGAAAGCCACAACCCCGTCCTCTCTGACCCTCCCTCAGTGGTCAGCCATCCCCGTGCACCCGAGCGCTTCCTCCAAGCCCGGCCTGGCTGTGGAGCAGGCGAAGCCCCAGGGGCAGGAGGGACACTGGTCAGTGCTGGTCAGCGGTGGGAGGGAAACTGTACCCCTTGTTCTCTGCAGCCCCTACCCCTGCCGGCTCCTTCCCAACCGGTGGCCTCACAGTGGTCTCATACGAAATAATTCTCAAAATGCTGAACCTGTGATTCTCTGTCCTCCAACCTGCAATCCTCCTGTCTCAGCCTCCAAGGTACTGTGATGGAAGGTGTGCACCCCCATGCCTGGCTTGTAGTCTTGACTTTATACACTTGATAAATTCAGGTGGCCCCATTCTGTAACTGGGTACCAGGAAATTCTGTTGTTTTCGGCTTACAAAGGGAGGGACATAGTCTTTCATGAGCTAAACACTGCCAAGGAAATGGGCAGTCCACACAGTGTGTTCACTGAGACTATAATGGGATGCTCGTCTGGTGTGTTTCATCTTGGGAACCTACTATCTTTGGATCAAGAACAAATTCCTCTTCCCACAAAGAATACTACAGAGTTGGTCCAGTGGACTAAAAGAAGGAAAGAGAAAGGGTTGTGGTTAGACATAGAACATCCCCTGAAGAGCTCGTGTATTATTGTTCAGAGCTGATGTAATTAAGTCACAAGGGTTCTAATCTCATCAGTGTGTAAATCCATTATAATGGATTTACTGGGTGGTCACCTAGACAGGTGGGGTATGGCTGGAGAATGTGGGTCCTTTGGGGTGTGGCCTTAGGGACTGTGCTTGTGTCTGAATCCTTTTGCTTGCTTGCTCTCTCTTGCTTCTAGCCTCCAGGATGTGAGAGCAGAGCCCTTGCTCTCTTCTGCTCTCTGCTTCCCACCTCCATGCCCTGAGCTCCGCAGACCTGGCCTAACATGGACTGAACCCCCAAGTCTCCAAAAACTGTGAGCAAATCACTCTTTCTTCTTCTAAGTTGTGTGGTCAGTGGTTTTGGATGACAGCAATGAGAATGTTGATCAAGACAGAAAGGAATCTTGCTGTTCTGGAGGCCCGGTGTGACGCATTTGTATGGGCTTCCTTGGAGGAGCAGGTTGTACGCACGGTGCATTTCTTCCTTGAGCTGCATCAGAACACACCATAATATTCTGTAATGATTCCAGTCTGTGTTGAAGAAATCTCACAAGACACTGGGGCAGTACCCAACAGTCTCTCAGCTCACTGCAGATGATAACTGGCTTGGGGAAGGAGCTCTGCATGTCAGTAGTATATCATTTTCTTCCAGGGAAATATTATTACTGTCCATGCAGAATCTTTTTAAGCTTTTAGATGCTTACTCAGTCTGACACATAAACATCTTCAACCCAGAGAGGCATATTTGATCTTTTTATTTATTTATTTATTTTTGGTATTGGGGATTAAACTCAGGGGCATTCTACCTCTGAGCTACACCCCCAACCTTATTTTTACTTTTTATTTTGAAACAGTCTTGCTAACTTGTGAAGGGCCTCACTAAGTTGCTGAGGCTGGTCACAAACCTGAGATCCTCCTGTCTTAGCCTTTCAAGTAGTGGGATTACAGATGTCCACCATCACACTTGGCTCATATTTGGTCTTTAAAGAATGATTTCTTCAATTCTCTCCTTTCATTTTCTCTACAACTTAGAGTTGTTCAATTGGGGGATTTTTTATTGGTTATTTTTTTTACTAGTCTTCCTTAAAATTACCAACAGTAGAAAACAAACTATTCCCAAATGTGTTTGGATCTGGTGTCAGCTGAGGTGTAGCTGGTAGGAAGTTATGAAATGGATCCTGTGATGGTGTTCATAACAAGGACCTTTGGCTCCATCCAGAGTAGGCAGGAAGTGATTTTCCTCATTTTGACTTTGTTTTCTGGTACTAAGGATTGAACCAGGGGCATTCTGCCTCCGAGCTACACCCCCAGCTGTATTTTATTTTTTATTTTGAAACAGGGTCTCACTAAGTTACGGAAGGTTTTACTAAATTGCTGAGGCTGGCCGCGAACCTGTGATCCTCCTGTCTCAGCCTCCCGAGTACTGGGATTACAGGTGTGCGCCACCACACCCAGCTCATTTTGACTTTTTATGTTTTTTGTTTGTTTGTTTGTTTGTTTGTATTTGCTGCACAGATGAGTCCATGCAGTGGTTCCATCAGAAACCTTTTTGGGGATGGTGCTTCCTGGGTAATAATTGAACCCAGGGGTTTGTAACTGGGCTATGGACAAAATATACAGGAGGAAATACCTTATCTACTCACCTGAAGACCCTCAGATTATGTCCTTTGATAGTAAAGCGCCCAGCGGGGCATCCAGAAGTCTCCTGGCTCCTGTTTCTCACTCTCTCGCTTTCTGGGCTTGAACCACAAGTTAGCGTGTTGATTTCTGCATGAAATTCAGAGAAGGGGCCAGGAATCCGCTTTTACCCCCTGACATGGTGAATCTGCTTGACGCCTTCAGGTCTGGGGCTATTTCACGTCTTTTTTCATTTCTAAGTGTTATTTTTTTTTCTCAAAAAAACAATCACTTTTTGCATAGAGGTCATTTCTAGAATTGTATTGAACTTAGCATTCATTTGTCTGATAAAATGCTTTTCTTTACTTAATAAAAACGGTCATAGCCGGGCATGGTGGCGCACGCTTGTCATCCCAGTACTTGGGAGGCTGAGACCGAAGGATCCGGGTTTGCAGCCAGCCTCAGCTACTTAGTGAGGCCCTCTGCAACTTAGTGAGACCCTGTTTCAAAATAAAGAATAAAAAATAGGGCTGGGGGTGGAGCTCAGAGGTAGAATGCCCCTGGGTTCAATCCCCAGTGCCACACACACACACACAAAAATATCATTTCTTAAAACCGTATCAGGCTTACCAGTTGTTCATCTGGTAAAATGCTTTATCTTTATTTTATTTTCCAAGGAACTAGTCAGCTTGCTGGCACAAGCGTGTGATGGCGATGTCATCTGTCAGCCTCTGTAGAAGACGGGACCCTCGTTCTTTGTTGTTTCCCAGAGGGCAGCGAGTTCGGTTGGGAGTACAGGATATTTGTCTTAAACAGATACCTTCCTTCACTCATTTTAGGGGGGTGGTTTGGAAACACCACCTGGGCCAAGGATGGGGCTTTGGGGAAATTATAACAGACCGGGGGGTTCCCTTCTTGGGAGGCCCTTGGTCCCTTGGTGAGGGGGCGGATGAGCATCCTGGCAAATGTAGAGGCGTAGATGCTAAAGAGGGGAGGCCCCACCCAGCCTCGGGACTCCCGGAGGGAGTAACAGCTAAGGGGAGACCTCGGGGGCCAGTGGGAGCCAGGCAGGTAAAGAGGCGAGGGAGCACTTAGGCATGTCTCGTGGGAAGGATCATTCCAGCAAGAAGCAATAGCATGCACAGTCCAGGAAAGAGAACACTGCATTTTCTCCCATGGAGAGAAAGAGGCAGGGAGAGCTATGAGTCATAGCTCCCACAGACATAGTCTTAAATACACTTTTATGGGTGTATTTTTTTTTTTTTTTGGTACTGGGGATGGAACCCAGGGGCATCCTACCTCCAAGCTACACCCCCAGCCCTATTTTATTCTTTATTTTGAAATAGGGTCTCACTAAGTTGTGGAGGCCTCACTAAGTAGCTGAGGCTGGCCGTGAACCTGGATCCTCCAGTCTCAGCCTCCCAAGTACTGGGATGACAAGTGTGCGCCACCACGCCCGGCTTTTACGGGTGCATTGTAATCTCACATCCTAATGAAGTTCAGAGTGAGAGGAACATATAGGCGCGCGGCACTTGGAAAGCTTCCACATATACATCTTATTGCACGTTTATTTGTGCAAAAAGGAGAAATATCCTCTCCTTTTTCTCCTTGGATCAGGGAGGCCCAAGCCATCTGGAGAGAGGGGGCTCTGTCAAGTAAAAAGAAACACAGAAGCCCCCCTAGAAGCGAGGCACACACCCCTCTCCTTTCCAGGTCTGGGTCAGGAGAGGCTATGGCGGTGGCGTGTGGGATCTCTCAAGCTCCCCACATCTGCCGGAGGTGGAGTATCTAAAACCACGAGGCCGGAGGAAGTTGGGGTTCACAGCCTTTGAAGTCTAAAGTTACCCAGCGGCTGGCAGCAGGGCATACTATCCAAACCATTCTTGGGTTTGTCTTTAATCATTGCCAATGCCTGCCTGTGGTGTGTCAGCAGCTTCTAGCCTCCTAATTGGGGCGAGGCTGCTGTGGGGTTCAGTTGCCAATAATGCATCCATGTTAGGTTCAGAGCGCCCAATTAGGGTGGAACACGGAGCAACGCGTGCTGGCGAAGGAAGACAAGCTCGCTCATGTTTCGGTGGAATTTTCTTGGAAGGCCCGATGCGTTCTATGAAGCCGGTGGGTGGCTTCCCCGGGTGGCTGACTTCAGCACTGAAGTCATGACGAGCTAAAGGGGGGCGTTTCTGGGGCTGCACACCGAGGACTGCCCCGAGCGTGGGTCTGATCCGGGGTAGCTAGCGGTGCTTGGCGTCCCTCCCGGAGCTGAGTCATGGATGGCCACTTGGAATCCGCCAGGGCTAAAGGTGTCTTTTGTTCAGTGTCTCGATTGCCTTGTTCCGGTCTAACGGTCTAACTGGCATTTCCTGTTGTCGGGCCTTTGCCCTGCGTGTGGAAGTCCAGCTTGAAACCGCCCTGTTTGCTGCCTTAATTTGCCCATTCATGGGGCAGCGACTCCTGGTGATTCCGCCCGCGAAGGCACCAGTAAGCTCCTGGGGGAAGATGGCAGCACGCAGGATAAACAGGACAGGTTCTCGTTGAGGAGATAAGTAGACAGACTAGTTTTAGATGGCGCTCTGGGGTTTGAAAGGAGAAATAGAGGATGGTGTTACAGACCAGCTTCGTGGGGCTGGGGGCTCGGCCATGTTGGATGAGGCGGTGCTCTCTGAAGTGCTCTCTGGTTTTTATCCTGAGACGTAAACAATGAGGAGTGGGCAGTATGATGAGCTGGAGGAAGAATGCTCTGTGAAAGGAGCCACAGTGTGGAAAAGTCCTCAGGCAGGCAGGGATGAGCTTGGTTTATTAAAGAAACGGCAGCTAAGCGTGGTGGTGCACACCTGTAATCCCAGTACTTGGGAGGCTGAGGCAGGAGGATCGCAGGCTTGAGGACAGCCTCCACAACACAGTGAGACTCTCAGCAGTGTAGCTAGACCTTGTTTCAAAACAAAAAATAAAATGGGCTGGGGGTGTAGCTCGGAGGTAGAATGCCCCTGGGTTCAGTCCCCAAGTCCGCTTGTCACCCATACAAATGCCACCTATTCGGGTTAAGTTCATTGTAAGCACGCAGATTCTCACCAGGTACTATCAACCATTCCCCTTGCTGCTGTCTCTTTATTAGTCTAGAACAGAGAGATTCACTGACGAGTTTCATGAAGTTCAGCATCATTCTAACAGTCCTGGAAAGTGAAGCGTATGATCGGATTCATTGGAGAAACAATAAACTTGATGGGGTTTTTTTTTTTTTGGCACTGGAGATTGAACCCAAGGGCATTCTACCTATAGCCCCAGCACTATTTTATTTTTGATTTTGAAACAGGGTCTCTCTAGGTTGCTGAGAGTCTCGCTAAGTTGCTGAGGCTGGTCTTGAACCTGCGACCCTCCCATCTCAGCCTCTCAAGTACTGGGATTACAGGTGTGCATCACCGTGCTTGGCTTAACTTGGTGCTCTTGACGGGCCCTGGGGATGCTTATCCAGGATGCTGGGTACTCAGGCCCATCATAAGGAATTTCCCTTGAGTTTGGTAAGGTTTGGCGGGCTCCGCATTCATCCTATGGGAGCTGTGGGTCGCAGATCCAGCCAGGTCAACGGGAGCATCTAAGTTCAACCCGAAACAAAGTCAAATCAAATGTCAAAGTCAAAGCATGAGGTGAGGATTCAGGTATTTATATCAACAGGTGTTAAAAGATTATTTGGAACATGGAAGCACGTTAGAAACTAGATTTCAAATTCATTCCAGATTTATAATTCTTGTTAGTCGTCTAGGCAATGAGGGTAATATACCTTTTTTTTTTTCTTTTAGTATTGGGGATTGAACCCAGGGGCATTCTACCTCTCAGCTACACCCCCAGCCCTTTTTATTTTTTAATACTTTTTAAAATTTGAAACAGGATCTCGCTAAGTTGCTGAGGGTCTTGCTAAGTTGTTGAGGCTGACCTTGAACCTGCGATCCTCCTGTCTCAGCTTCCTAAGTACTGGGATTACAGGTGTGCACCACCACACCTGGCAAGACTAATAAACTTCTAAAACATTATTCAGCTAAGGTGTTTGAGTGCTTATTCTGCATCGAGGAGTAGGCTTGGTTATGGTTAAGTAGCTGAGAACACAACTGAGCCTTCATGCTAAAGGGGAGGCAGCGGGGTGGGATTCAGAGGGACAGACATCAAGTGTTCTGTGTGTATGTTCCTATCACTATATCCCTCAGGATGATTTATAATTACAGTGCACCAATAAAAGTATTTAAAGTGTTTTTTTTCTTAAAAAAAATGTATATCAGCTGGGTGTGGTGGCGCAAGCTTGTCATCCCAGTACTTGGGAGGCTGAGACAGGAGGATCACAGGTTCGCGGCCAGCCTCAGCTACTTAGTGAGACCCTCCACAACTTAGCAAGACCCTGTTTCAAAATAAAGAATAAAAAATAGGACTGGGGGTGCAGCTCAGAGGTAGAATGCCCCTGGGTTCAATCCCTGGTGCCAAAAAAAAATAAATAAAAGTATGTCAGCAGCTAGACTGAGCACTTAGCCTTATGATCCAGGTTGGTGCTTCAACTTTGTACAAGTTGTCAGAAATTGTTAGAAATTTGAAGGGTTCCCATCTACGTATTCAAGTGCATTGTGCTAGTGGTAAGCAAAGAAAAAAAAATCCTGTTTTCCCCCATAATATTTGTACCCCATTAAACAAAAGCTCCTAGTTATTTAATAATAAAAATGCATTAAATTATCGAGACAAATGTGTTTCCCAAAGCAATTGTCGAGAACTGAATTATCAACCACATGGTTTAAGCAGTAATATCCCGGTCATAAATCACTTTTCTCGCCGGGCGTGGTGGCGCACACCTGCAATCCCAGTACTTGGGAGGCTGAGACCGGAGGATTGCGGGTTCACGGCCAGCCTCAGCTACTTAGTGAGGCCCTCCGCAACTTAGTGAGACCCGGTTTCAAAATAATGAATAAAAAATAGGGCTGGGGGTGTAGCTCAGAGGTAGAATGCCCCTGGGTTCAATCCCTGGTACCGCAAAAAAAAAAAAATCTTTTCTCAATTCACTTTCTGAGTGTGGATACAAGATCCATGGAAACTCTTTGCATTGCATGATAAATACCTATTAATGAATGATCCCCAAAGTAATTTGAACACCGGCATGAGAACTTACACATTCCCTCCGTTTGCTGCAAAGACAGGTGAAATTCCTTCCGAATTGGGTAAATGGAATGCATTCCCTACGCCGCTCCTCGTGTTACAATGAACTCAATGGCTCCTATGGGTCATAATTTAGTCAGTCTAATCTGGCCCGGGAAACCAATTCTTTGCTCTATTGCTAATCCATAGTGCAGATTTTAATCTCCACTAATGAACTCATTTCTAAATATCTTAGCGTTTATGACTACCGGTGCAGGTATTTTAAAAGTCAGGGGCACAGGTCTCCAGGGAGACAATCAGTGTTTGTGCAGTGAACACACGCTCCTTTTAAAATTCTCATTTTAGTGCGTTGTGTTTCCAGGTCACTGGAAAATTTTCAGCACACTTTAATGATGCCTCAACAGAGAAGAATCCCAGTTACAGAGTGATGGAGAAGGTAGTTCTCAGCCGGGGGCGATAGCGCCCCTCAGGAGGCGGTCAGCCGGCACTCTCTCTGACTTGATACATGAAAAAATGTTCAATATCATTAGCAATCAGGGAGATGCAAATCAAAACTACTCTAAGATTTCATCTGACCCCAATTAGAATGGCAAGCATTAAGAAGTCAAACAACAAATGTTGGCGAGGATGTGGGGAAATTGGGACTCTTCTACACTGTTGGTGGGATTGCAAACTAGTTCAACCACTGTGGAGATCAGT
>PVJS01045441.1:0-16235 GCA_004027185.1 Glis glis
TTTTTTTTTTTTTTTTTTGCTTTTTTTGTACTGGGGATCGAACCCAGGGGCATTCTGTCTCCAAGCTACACCCCCAATCCTTTTTTAAAAATTTAAAACAGGGTCTCATTAAGTTGCCAAGGCTGGCTTCAAACCTTTGATCCTCCTGTCTCAGCCTCCACAGTAATGAGATGACAGGTGTGAGTCATGGCACCTGGCAAGGACTGCAGATTTGTGTGTGTGTGTGGTACTGGGGATTGAACCCAGGGACATTCTACCTCCAAGCTATACCCCCAGCCCTATTTTTTATTCTTTATTTGGAAACAGGGTCTCACTAAGTTGCGGAGGGCCTCACTAAGTAGCTGAGGCTGGCCACAAACCTGTGATCCTCCTGTCTCAGCCTCAAGTACCGGGATTACAAGTGTGCGCCACCACACCCAGCTTGTTTTTTTTTTTTTTTGAAACAGGGTCTTGCTAGGTTGCTGAGACTGGTCTCGAACCTGGGATCCTGGGATCTCAGCCTACCAAGTACTGGGATTATAGGCATGTGCTGCCACGCCAGGCTAGGATGCAGATTTAAATAGAGCAAATGGAGAGGGTATCACTGAGGGTATTTCAGTGACGTCTGGGAGGTAAGGGAGCTGAGCTGTGGATGTTGGAGGGAAGGGTTACTAGGGAGGGGCCAGGAGGTAGGAGCACCCTGCCTTGTCAGGCTGGGAAGCTAGAATGATGTGGTGGACAGGAGGCCAGCAGGAGAACAAGTCAGGGAGGGAAAAGGCCATGGACTGTGGGAAGTCAGTAGGCTCTTCTCAGGGATTTGTTTTCTGCTCCAATATGGGATCTGCAGAAGGTTATTTATTTATTTATTTTGTACTGGGGATTGAACTCAGAGGCATTCTACCTCTAAGCTACACACCCAGCCCTATTTAATTTTAATTTTAATTTTTTAATTTAATTTATTTTTTTGCGGTACCCGGGATTGAACCCAGGGGCATTCTACCTCCGCGCTACACCCCCGGCCCTATTTTTTTATGCTTTATTTTGAAACCGGGTCTCATGAAGTTGCGGAGGGCCTCACTAGGGAGAGAGAGAGAGAGACAGGGAGAGAGAGAGAGCTGAGGCTGGCCACGAACCCGGATCCTCCGGTCTCTGCCTCCCAAAGTACTGGGATTACAAGCATGCACCACCATGCCCGGCTAATTTTTATTTTGAAACAGGGTCTCGCTAGGTTAGTGAGAGTCTCACTACTTGTTGAGGCTGTCCTTGAACCTGTGATCCTCCTGTCTCAGCCTCCCAAGTACTGAGATTACGAGTGTGCACTACTACCTCCAGTTCTGCAGAAAGTTTTTGAGCAGAGGAATGAAATGCCCTGTCTTCTCTCTTGACAGGTTCCTTTAACTGGTGTGTTGGGAATGGACTGGGGTAGGAAGGGCAAGGGAGGAAACGTGCAGGTCTGTTAGGAGGATGTTGCATCTGCCCAGGAGAGAGATGGTGGTGCTTGTTAAAAGTGGCCAAATTCTGAATCCATTCCCATGGGACAGAGGAATCTGCTGACAGGTTGATTATACAGAAAGAGAGAGTGAAAGGAGGTGAAGAGAACTAAGGTTTTTTGTCTAGAGAATAGAGTTCCTGCTTTCAGGGAAGACTATGGGTTGAGTAGGGTTTTAAATTTTTGTTTGGGGTGCAGGAGTTAAAAACTAGATTCTCTTTGGGTCATGTTAAGTTTGAGGTATCTATTAGCCATCCAAATGGCACACTCTACCTTGGCACGGTGGTGCACACCTGTAATCCCTGCTACTAGGAAGGTTAAGCAAGAGGATCCCAAGTTTAAGGCCAGCCTGGGGAACTTAGTAAGACCCTATCTCAAAAGTAAAATAAGGGTTGGGGTGTAACACAGTGTCACAGCACTTGCCTGGTATGTGGGAGGCCCTGGGTGGCACAGTCCAGCAGGGGGTATGGAGCAAAGGAGTCTCAGGTAGAGCTCCCATTTGGAGTCATCTGTTTATAGGGTATAAAGTTGTCAGAGGGGGTTAGGGTTTCCAGGGAGAAAAGGCAGAAATCAGAGGGATGAGAAGGAACCAGACTAGGGACTAAGACGGTGCCAGGTGAAGGAGGAGAGCAAAATATCCTGGAAGCCAGGGGAGGTGGCTGGAGGAAGGAGTGACTAACAGAACCATTGAAGATGGAGCACCAGCAGGGAGGAGGACTTGGCAGCACGTGGGGGCGGGGTGGGAGGAGTCTGTACCTGGAGTGGCTTGATGTGGGAAGAGCAGGCTGAAGCTTTCGAGCTGCTCTGCTGTAAAGGGGTGGAGAGAAGCAAGGCCATAGCTGGAGGGGGAAGTGGGGAGAGGTTTTTGTTTCTTTCAGAAGATGGAGACGTAGTTCTGTGGGCATGCTAATGGGAATGTTCTAGGAGAAAGGAAGGCTGGAGGATGTAGTAGATAGTGGAGGCCAGAGTCCATGGGCACAGACCCGGACTGGGGGACTGGTGGTGCAGAGTTCCTTAGCCGCAGCACTGCAGACACTTTGGACTGGATCCTTCTTTGTTGTGGGGGGGCATCGTGTGCATTATAGGGAGTTGAAAAGCATCCCTGGCCTCTACCAGCTAGATGCCAGTACCACCTGTACCTCCAGTTGACAGACAAGCAGCAGTGTCTCCGGCATCACCAGATGTCCCCTAGTGGGAGGGCAGTTGCCCCAGTTTAGAGCTACTGATGTGGTGGTTGAAACATGAGGACATTCTTGTCTGATTGCTTTTATTTTCTTGGTGACTGGCATGATCAATGGCAAGGTTGCCTGCTGAAAGCAGGAAGGTAAAGGAGGCACTAGAAGTTTCAGCCAAGTAGTCACCTGGGGGAGTGCATGGGCCAGAGAAATGTAGTGTGAGCCAAGCAGGGTGGTGGAGAGGAGCTTTCAGAGCCGTGGGGGTGAGTGTGCAGTGGGACATGCCAGGTGGTCTCTGGGTATGTGAGGGCGTGGCTGTAGTGTTCCCCATAGCACTTACAAGGTAAGGATGGAAATGAGGGTGGTCAGAGGAGGCTGCAGAGCCTGCAGAATCAAGGGGTCATAGATCTGGTGGGTCAGGGATTTGGGGAATCAAGAAGGAGTGAACTAGGTGGCTGGGTAGTGGTGAGTGGGATGTTCAAGGGTTCGATCATGAAGAGCTTTTAGTGAGAGCAGAGCAGTTTCAGGTATGGCAGTGGGAGCCAGCATTGGGATGGAGTGAGGGATAAGGCCTTGAGAGCAGATTGGACAAGGAAGGAAGCCATGGTGCCTTTATGGGTACAGCCGACTTTAGAGCAAACCAGCATAGTCTGGAAGGCAGGAACCTGTCTGGCCTCCTGGAGTTGACCAGCATCCTGGAGGGGTGGCCAACTTGTCCCAGTTTGCTGGGAAATTTTTTTTTGGCGGTACTGGGGATTGAACCAGTACTGGGCATGCTACCTCCGAGCTACATCCCCAGCCCTATTTTTTATTCTTTATTTTGAAACAGGGTCTCACTAAGTTGTGGAGGGCCTAAGTAGCTGAGGCTGGCTTTGAACCTGTGATCCTCCTGTCTCAACTTCCCAAGTACTGGGATTACAAGCTTGTGCCACCACTCCCAGCTTGCTGAGAAAATTTTAACGTTTCAGGTCTCACATCCTGGGCACCCCATTATACCCCCTCAGTCTTAGGGAAAACCTGGGCCATTGGAAACTCAAATCCTAAGGAAGAACTCCTGCAGCAGGTCACCTAGGGAAGCCACCCGTCCCAGTGCCTGCCTCTTTGATCCCCAATCTCTCTGCCAGGTGTGATGGTTGGCTCCCATACGGACATGGCGCCTGCATCTACCGTGGAGGGGGCCAGGGAGAAGCCCGGCCCCACCGCTCCCACCCCAGCGGCCCAGTATGAGTGTGGGGAGTGTGGCAAGTCGTTCCGGTGGTCATCCCGGCTTCTTCACCACCAGCGCACACACACCGGCGAGCGGCCCTACAAATGCCCGGACTGCCCCAAGGCCTTCAAGGGCTCCTCGGCCCTGCTCTACCACCAGCGGGGCCATACAGGCGAGCGGCCCTACCAGTGCCCCGACTGCCCCAAGGCCTTCAAGCGCTCCTCACTGCTACAGATCCACCGCAGCGTGCACACGGGGCTGCGGGCCTTCACCTGCGGTCAGTGCGGCCTGGCCTTCAAGTGGTCGTCCCACTACCAATACCACCTGCGGCAGCACACAGGTGAGCGGCCCTATCCCTGCCCAGACTGTCCCAAGGCCTTCAAGAACTCATCCAGCCTGCGGCGCCACCGACACGTGCACACGGGCGAGCGGCCTTACACCTGCGGTGTGTGTGGCAAGAGCTTCACGCAGAGCACCAACCTGCGGCAGCACCAGCGCGTGCACACGGGTGAGCGGCCCTTCCGCTGCCCGCTCTGCCCGAAGACCTTCACCCACTCCTCCAACCTGCAGCTGCACCAGCGCACCCACGGCCCCGCCCCTGCCCCAGCCACCACCCCCGCGGCCCCGCCCCCCACACCCAGTGAGCCCTGCCCCAGCAGCAAGGTCTTGGTCTCGGACACCTATCTGCAGCCGCACCAGCCATCCCACAGCCCGCCGGCGCCCCCAGCCCCGCCGCCGCAGCCCCCACCCGTGGTGCCTGAGCTCTTTTTGGCGGCGGCTGAGACCACCGTGGAGCTAGTGTATCGCTGTGATGGCTGTGAGCAGGGCTTCGGCAGCGAGGAGCTGCTCTTGGAGCACCAGCCGTGTCCTGGGCCTGCTACCCAGCCCCAGGATGTGCCAGCAGAGACGCCCCTGGCAGATCCCCCAGCGTCGCTGTCCCCGCAGTCTCCCCTGTCGCAGCCCCCTACTGCCGCTGCCCCTGGCTTCACTTGCCTCCCCTGTGGGAAGTCTTTCCGAACGGTGGCTGGCCTCTCCCGCCATCAGCACAGCCATGGGGTGGCTGGAGGGCAAGCATTCCGCTGCGGCAGCTGCGACGGCGCCTTCCCGCAGCTGGCCAGTCTGTTGGCACACCAGCAGTGTCACGTGGAAGAGGCGGCAGCCGGGCGCCCGCCCCCCCAGGCTGAGGCCGCCGAGGTCACCTGTCCCCAGGAGCCCTTGGCCCCTGCAGCTCCGCCCCCGCCCCCATCTGCCCCTGCTTCCACCGAGCGACCCTATAAGTGTGCAGAGTGTGGCAAGGCCTTCAAGGGCTCCTCCGGGCTGCGCTACCACTTGCGGGACCACACGGGCGAACGGCCCTACCAGTGCGGTGAGTGTGGCAAGGCCTTCAAGCGCTCCTCGCTGCTGGCCATCCACCAGCGCGTGCACACGGGGCTGCGGGCCTTCACCTGCGGCCAGTGCGGTCTCACCTTCAAGTGGTCATCCCACTACCAGTACCACCTGCGGCTGCACTCAGGTGAGCGGCCCTACGCCTGCGGGGAGTGTGGAAAGGCCTTCCGCAACACATCGTGCCTGCGGCGCCACCGGCACGTGCACACAGGCGAGCGGCCCCATTCCTGCGGAGTGTGTGGCAAGAGCTTCGCACAAACCTCCAACCTGCGGCAGCACCAGCGTGTGCACACGGGCGAGCGGCCCTTCCGCTGTCCTCTCTGCCCCAAGACCTTCACCCACTCCTCCAACCTGCTGCTGCACCAACGCACCCATTCGGCTGAGCGTCCTTTCGCCTGCCCCATCTGTGGTCGGGGCTTCGTCATGGCCGCCTACCTGCAGCGCCACATGAGGACGCATGCCCCAGCCAACACAGCTTCGGGTGCCACACCACCTACCAACACTGGCCCCCAGCCCCCGGCCCCACTGGCTGCCGCCCCGGCCCCGTTGGCCACCCAAGATGTCCATGTTATCCCCCACCTCCAGGCCACACTTTCCCTGGAGGTGGCTGGGGGCACCACCCAGGCTCCACCCCCGGGCCCGGGGGCCCCTAACTCCCAGACATTTCTCCTGGTGCAGACTGCCCAAGGTCTGCAGCTGATTCCCAGCAGCGTCCAGCCCCCTACACCTCCACCCCCACCTGCACCCCCTAAGCTTATCCTGCTGCCCTCCACTGCTGGAAGTGGGGTCAGTCGTGCAAGGCAGGGCCCTCGGGCAGTGGGGAAAGCTGGCCAGGGGGCAGGGGTAGTCTGGCTGCCAGGCCCTGGGAGTATGGGGGTGCAGGGAGGGGGTAGCCCAGGGGCCAACGGGGGAGGGCAGAGCCTCATTGTTCTGCAGAATGTAGGGGGTGGGGAGACAGGGCCGCAGGAAGTGAGTGGGGTCCACCTCCAACCGGCACAGGCACAGGAAGTGACCACGGTCCAGCTCCAACCAGCACAGGAAGTGACCACGGTCCAGCTCCAGCCGGCACAGGAAGTGACCACGGTTCAGCTCCAGCCCCTGGCAGGTCAGCTCTCCAGTTCCAGTGGGGGAGCTGTGACTGAGGCCCCCAACCTGCTGGTGGTTCAGAGTGGGGCAGCTGAGGAGTTGCTGACGGGCCCAGGTCCTGGGGAGGCAGGGGATGGTGAAGCCAGCACTGGCGTGGTGCAGGATGTCCTCTTTGAGACGCTGCAGACGGATGAGGGGTTACAGAGCGTCCTGGTGCTGAGTGGAGCTGATGGGGAGCAGACGCGTCTCTGTGTGCAAGAGGTAGAAACCCTTCCCGCTGGGCTGACCGAACCTCCTGCCCCAGGCCCTCCAGGACAAAAACTACTCATTATCCGCAGCGCCCCAGCCACTGAGCTGCTAGAGAATAGTAGCCTTGGGGGAGGTGCGGCCACACTGCAGCTTTTGGCCCCACAGCCACCAGGTCCTGTCTCTGCCCCTGCGGGGATACCAGCAGTTCCCACCTCCCAAATGGTACAAGTAGTTCCTACAGGAGCTGGGCCTGGGGTCATGAGCTCGCAGGGCCTACCCTCCATCCAGATTGTGCAGACTTTGCCTGCAGTCCAGCTGGTGCACACGTTTTGAGGAGACTGGTACCTCTGTCCACCCCACGCCAAGACCCCTACTCACTGACTTTGGCTGGACTGGGATAAGCCCCAGGGGAACAGGCGCTCCAGACTGGGCTTGCTAATAAAGTCTGAAAATCTCTCCTTTGTTTTGTTTTCTTGGGGGGGGGCAGGAGAAAAGGAGCAATCATGGCCGTAGCCACGCCTGGGAGCTTGGAGTCTTCCCTCTTGTTTTCTGACTGGCAGATGACTTGCTTTGCGTCTAGGGCCAGCCGTTTCTCCTGTGTGGAGCTATCCTTTAAAGGGGGAAGGGGGATTGGTGACGACCTTATGGTTTCTATAGTAGGGAGGCATTAGGTTCAGAATCTTGATTCTTCCACTCGTTTGCATAGGTCACTCTACCCCTCCTCTCATCTGAAAAATGGGTAGGAGAAGATCTTTATCTCGAAGGGCACTGTTATCCATGGCGTGGCGTGCGGGAGATCGGATTGGGGGTCCCTAAGGATGGGATGCTGAGCGCGGCCCTCTCCCGCAAAGGCCCCTGGCACCAATGGGAATCAATTCATTCGCACCGCGCCTCCTCCCGCGCTCAGGTCGCTTAGCAACAAGGGACTTGTGGGGAAGGGAGCCGAGCTAACCCGTCCTCCTGGGGCCGTTAACTACTGTTCCGCCCCTCGCCTTCCATCTCCCTGACAGCATCAGCTCGCTTTAACCCAGGCCCCCTTTCCCGGTTGCTCCTTCTCCAGGGTCTGCGAGGACGCCCTCGCCCACCCCCTGCAGGACCACAGCTCCCTGCCTCGGTCCCTCTCCAGCGCACGAGTTCCTCCACACTACCCTCCCTCGCCGGGGACGCTTGGCAACAGTTGCTAAGGCTCTTAGCTGGCGGAGCCCCGCCCCCTCAGCGCGAGCTTTACGTCACTTCCGCCTGCGACCCCCTCCGACCCCGTTCCCCTAACTCCTGGTCTAGGGATCCGAGCGACCCGTGGAGGTGCCCGCAGGGCCCAGCTCCTGCAGCTCCGGACAGAGAGGACCGCGGGGGGCGGGAGCGCGACCCTTTCTCTGGCGTGTGGGGAAGGGGCTCGCGGACCCCCGGGGCAGCCCCGGCGCCCGGGAGGAACCCGTGTTGCATGGTGTCGGCGTGCACGGCGCGTTTAGGGGCAGATCGTGAATACTACTGCGAGGGGGATCCAGGAAGACTCTAGGAATATCGCTGGGTATGGGAGCCTGTCCTGCTGACCCTTGCCTGGGGGTCCCCGAGGAAGTGTCTCCGCTGCCGCCCACCCTTCGGGAAGCTTTGGGGTAGATGTGCCCACCTGACACTGACCTACTTATGTTTCTGCTAGGTGCACGACGCCAGCTCCCTTTTGGGGGGCGGCGGCCTGGGGGCTGCCATGGCCCCCAGCCACCTGTCAGTGCGAGAGATGAGGGAAGACGAGAAGCCCCTGGTGCTGGAGATGCTGAAGGTGAGAGGCCAGCTAAAGCGCCAGTGCGCCTAGGGCCCGCGGGCACTTGTGAGTGCATGCGGCAGCCCTCCCACCCGCCTGAGCCAGCCAGGGACCCCCAGAGGGGAATTATTTTCCCCCTAAGCTATTTACATGGTCCCTTCTGACTCCAGACCTCCCCCTACCGGTGCCTCTGCTTTTTTTTTAGCAGGTGGAGGGGCTCATGCCAACCCCAGTACCAACTCTCTCCCAGTCTACCCTGCCTCCTACCTCAGAGTCTCCCAGGCAGAGCCCATGACCTCAGTTTTCCCATCCCATCTGTCCCGACCTCTCCATCCTGCAAGGGTCAGTTCCCTGGCACCTCTTCACTGTGGCACCTCTGATGAATTGGGTACCCCACAACTCCTAATCCACCTATTCACTCACTCATTGGTCCATCCATCCATCCATCCATCCATCATTCATTCATTTGTTCATTAACACCTGGTGTGCCACTTGTGACTACCCCATCCCTCTGTCTTGCCTCCCCACTTAGGCGACCCCCCCATTCTGGCCCTGGGAGGTCCACCTTCTTTCCTAGTCCTAGGGCTGCAATGTGATGGCTGGATGACCCCCTCCACAGGCTGGTGTAAAGGACACAGAGAACCGGGTGGCCCTCCATGCCTTGACACGGCCACCAGCTCTTCTCCTCCTGGCGGCGGCCAGCAGCGGCCTACGCTTTGTCCTGGCCTCCTTTGCCCTGGCCCTCCTGCTGCCTGTGTTCCTGGCTGTGGCCGCGGTGAAGCTGGGCCTGCGAGCCTGGTGGGGCTCTCTGCCTCCGCCTGGCAGCCTGGGGGGGCCCTGGGTGGCTGTGTGGAGCTCTGGTGATGTGTGTGGAGTCCTGGCTCTGGCCCCTGGCACCAATGTAGGGGATGGGGCCCGGGTCACCCGCCTCTCTGTCTCTCGCTGGCACCGCCGCCGGGGCGTGGGCAGGAGGCTGCTGGCTTTTGCAGAGTCCCGGGCACGAGCCTGGGCAGCGGGAATTGGGGAGCCCCGGGCCCGGCTGGTGGTCCCCGTGGCTGTGGCTGCCTGGGGAGTGGCAGGGTTGCTGGAAGGCTGTGGCTACCAGGCTGAGGGAGGTTGGGGCTGCATGGGCTACACCCTGGTGAGAGAGTTCAGCAAAGACCTGTGACTCCAGACCCTTGCCACAGCCCTCCAGGAGGATGGGGAGGGAAGCCAGCAGCTGATGAGCACCTACTGTGTGCCAGGCATTGTTGCATCCGCTCCTCAGTAACTCCCAGCCCAATCAGGACCCTGACAGAGGCCCCCAGAGGGCCAGAGACCTAGAGGCCTATTGGTCTATCTGCCTTCCAGCCTGCGGCATGCAGTGTACAGTGTTTGAACTCAGAGTGAAATAAATCCCTCTTTCCCTTCTTGGTTCTCAGGGGCCATCAGAGGCCAACCTGTCCATCCCCTTGCCTCAGATTCTGTCTGCACTGAGAAATCTCCCTGGTCTGTTTGTCTGCAAAGTCTGTACTGTTCCGTTTGCAGGTCTGGGAGAGCTGTTTGGGGAGGGAGAGAGGAGGCCGAGCTTTTCCTGAGTTAGGATTTGCTGCAAGTTGCCCCCAAAGGGGACAGGACCTCTCTGGGAATTGGGGGGGGGTGCTGGTGGCCATGGAGCCTCTAGACCCATCTGGTTTTTTACACCATTTGTTAATAAAGACTGAAACTGCTGAGCGCCTTGTCTCGCCTGATGCCTTTTCCAGTTGTCTGAGAACCCCCCCTTTACCCCCCCACCCCGCTGTCTGGCTCCTCCTCTCCCAAGTTGACACTAATTGGTGGTGGGGTGGTGGGGTGCTGGGCGGGGAGGAGGGGAGGCAGTGAGCTCACGGCAGCCCTGTCCCTGCCAGGCCTTCTGAGTCACGCTCCCCATTACCGAATTTTTTCCCCTCACAGCTGCCTGGTGTGGAGTGTGTGTGTGTATGTGTGTGTGTGTGTGAGAGAGAGAGAGAGAGAGAGAGAGAACAGCTTCCCTCCTCCCAAGCCTTGACCCCTGGTCTTCCCATCCCCCACTCCCTTCCTGGGGGCTCTTAAGTTACAACCATTCCTCCCTCAGATGGGGACTAGGGGCTTCACATTCAAGTCCATGAGTGGGGTCATATAATGGAGAGAGGGGTTTCTCAGTCTCTTTTTCTAATCTTAAAGTTCCTTCTGGTGTCTGGCTGCAAGCCCTCTTGCTGCTGCAGGAGCGCTCCAGATCTGCCAGCTTCCAGCCATGCTTTCCTGGCTGGACAAGAGAAGAGACAGGAGGGTGTGCCCCCCTCGCCCGCCCTTGCCGCCCCCAGACACACCAGTCCCCCTAAGCATCTGAGCTGGGGGACACTGCTGGCTGGAGCCTGTCTGGCTGCCTCTGTGTGGGTGTTTGCAGTTGGACACATCCCTCCCTCCCTCCAGCCACCCCCCTCCTCCCCATGCCTCAGCCGGCCAGCCCCCTCCCCCCTCCTGTCCCCTGCTGCCTCCCTGTAGCCTCTCTCCTCCTGGCAAAGCCTCCAGCCCTGCCTGCTCCTCTGTGGGTTCAGGGCGCCTCAGCAGGCGCTTCCCTTCCTCCTGCCCTCCCTCCCTGGCCTGCTCCACCCCTCCTGCCCTCCTTCCCCTTTCACCCGTCCCCTTGCCCCAACTCTGCAAACATGAAGGTCTGGGCCTGCCTCCTGGGTGAGTGACCTCGTCTCCTGGGGACTCAGGGGGGCTGGGCCCCCACCTCTGACCTCTTGGCTCTGACTTCCGGGAGCCTATCTGTCGTGGGACCTTGACATCTGGCTGCCTGCCTAATCCTGCAGGGACCCAACCTTCTGCATGCCCATCCCACCCTCTTAGTAATCCAAGGGACCTGCCCCCTGCGCACCCCAGCCCTGACCCTGCGGGAATCACCCCTCCATTTGACCTGGTCCCCTGCCTGACTTGAAGAACCAGGCATCTTGGGGCCCCATCTACTTCAGGGACCTCTATCTTGTCCCAGCCCTCTGCCCAGGGTCCCCTTCCCAGCAACAGGGGTTTCTGGCTCAGAGGTGTGAGAAATGTGTGTGTGTGTGTGTGTGTGTGTGTGTGTGTGTGTGTGTGTGTATTTCCGTGTGTTTGTATTGGGGAAGGCCTCCTGCCTGCCCCTCACTCTGCCCTGTCCCCCATCTCTGCAGCAGCACTGGTGGGGATCCAGGCTGTTGGTAAGTGACCCAGCTCTCCCCCCATCTGGCCTCGCCTTGCTCCCAGCCTCCCCTTGCCCACCCCTGGCCTTGCCTCACCCTCCAGCTGAGTCCCTGGCCACTCTGATCCACTGTGACCTCTCATGCCCCACTGTGACCTCCCACCGTTCTCAGCCTCCCTCAGGGACCAGCATCTCAGACACTCTTCTCTGAGTACCCAGGAGCCCCAGTCCAGGGTCTGGCAACCAGGGCAGCTGGCCTCCTGATGGCACCCTGCAGGACAGCCCTCAGCCCCTGCCATCACCCTGGCCCCCACCTCGGCAATGCCCCTGCGGAGGGGTCACAGCCTTTCCTCTGTCCCCCAGAGCGGCTGCGCCTGGCCGATGGCCCCCACGGCTGTGCCGGACGCCTGGAGGTCTGGCATGGTGGGCGCTGGGGCACCGTGTGTGATGATGGATGGGACCTTCGGGACGCTGCTGTGGCCTGCCAGGAGCTAGGCTGCGGGGGGGCGCTGGCCGCCCCTGGGGGCGCCTTCTTTGGGGAGGGCACAGGGCCCGTGTGGCTCAGCGAGCTGGCCTGCCGGGGCGGTGAGGGGCAGCTGGGGCTCTGCCCACATCGGGGCTGGAAGGCCCACATCTGCTCCCACGAGGAGGATGCAGGCGTCGTCTGTGCAGGTGAGGGGACCCTCAACCCCTCCTTCGGGGGCTGCTCATTTGGAGATGACCCAGGGATCCTGAGTCCTTAGTTCCCATAAACCTGAGCTGTCCAGCAGTCCAGAGACTCCTAGCCACTGGTTCCCCTAAAGCCAGGTGTTTTCCCCATTCTGGGGCCCCCAACTTATAATCATTTGCTTCTGAACCCCAGGAACCCCAGAAAATCCTGGCTCTGTGCCTGTCCCAGGGACCAAATGGCCCTCCCTCTCTCCTTCTGTCCTCTTCCACAGGCCAGCGTGTGGCTAACTCTAGGGATGATTCGGCTTCCCCACTGGATGGGAATCCGTGGCCTGGACTGTCTGAGGAGCTGAGTCCTGGCCCCGAGGAGTCCCCAAGGAATCATGGTGAGCCCAGAAGACAGGGCTTCCTGCTCCCGACCAGTGTCCATCCTCCCATCTCGGCTGTCGGGGAGGGATGTCTTATGAGTGCTAAGATCTCCAGGTAGCAGCTAGGCCCCCACTGTCTCCTCCACAACCTGAGAGTCCTCCATCACCATGGGCCCTGGGAAAGGGAGCCCTGGCCCCCTAGGGAGTAGAAGGATGAGCAGTTCAGCCCCTGTCCTCCTGCTGTCTCCTCTCCCAGCTCCCCGCCCAGGTGCAAGCCCCCGGAAGAAGAGTCCCCGGCCGCCCAAGCAGGCCAAGTCCACCCGGGCTCCTTTGCTGACCACTGGAGCCCCCCGCCAAGGTAAGCTCCCTCCAGGCCTCCCCCAAATCCAAATCTGGATGTTGTGAGACCTAGGCCCAGCTAGACCAAGGATGCTATGACCCTCTTCTCAGCCTGTGGCACTTGAAGGAACATTCCAGTGCTTACTGAATCTCCCTCTTGGGTTCTGAGTCAGGCCTGGTCTCCCCTCTTCTTCTTGACCCCTTCCTTGTCAGGAAACCCAGGGGTCCAGCCCCCCTCAGACTGTGGTTCTCTTTCCTGAATGGGCCAGCTGGCAGGCAAATATCAGACCACTGCCCTTTCTGGGCCTCAGTTTCCCCAGGTGAAAAAGGGGTAAAGGCAGCTTGAATTTGTTTTCTCCAACCTGTGATCAGATGAGGCCCCTTACCGCCTCTTCCATCTCTGTCCCCCAGAGCGGCTGCGCCTGGCCGATGGCCCCCACCGATGTGCCGGCCGCCTGGAGGTGTGGCACGGCGGGCGCTGGGGCACCGTGTGTGACGATGGATGGGACCTTCGGGACGCTGCCGTGGCCTGCCGGGAGCTGGGCTGTGGGGGGGCACTGGCCGCCCCTGGGGGTGCCAGATTCGGGCCTGGTGTGGGCCCTGTGTGGATGGATGATGTGGGGTGTGGAGGAGGAGAGCAGGCCCTCCGGGACTGTCCCCGAAGCCCCTGGGGCCGGAGCAACTGTGACCACAGCGAGGACGCCGGGCTGGTCTGCACTGGTATGTTGGGGCTGGGGGCTACCCACCCCCACCCCTGCCTTCCTTAGCCCCAGCTCCCTTTGCCCCCTCCAGGATGCTGCAGAGGGCGTGGTCCTAGGTCTGTCCCTCTACTACCCCTTCCCTTTGAACTTGCTGCCATTTTCTAGGGAAATAGGAGGGGCAGGGTTCCGCTGAGCCTAGGTGTCCTTGATGGAGCTAGGAGGCTAGGATGTCCATCCCACAGGCTCCATAGGGCCCCAAGTGCAAGGAGACATGTGTGCCCTCTGCCATGTGGCTGGACTGTCCATCCCCCATGCTAGCAGGTCCCATCTCTGTGGCCAAACAGGGAGCTGAGGCAGGAAGAAGGCAGTGTGGTGAACTGGGGCATAGAGAGACTGAGGCCCCTGCCCCACACTCACACCTCAACACGGAGTCTTGTGCCTCCTGGACGTCTCGCCCCTTTTGGAACTGTGATGGAACTAGGGAAAGGGGGGGGTGGATGAGAACTTAACCCCTCCCTTTCTGCTTTCTGCCTTCCCTCCCTCCCTTCCTTCTCTCTTCCCATCCTTCCTCTTGTCCTTTCCTTCCCGTTCCATCCTAGTTTCCTGAGAGTATAACTCAGCACCTGCTCTTTCATCCTAGTTCCCATCAGTGTAACTCAATACTAGTCCGTCCATCCTAGTTTCCTGTGAGTAGAACTCAGTGCCTCCTGCTCCAACCTAGTTCCTATCAGTGTAACTTGGTACCCCTGGTCCATCCTAGTTCTTCAGTATAACTCAGTGTCTCCTGATCCAACCTAGTTTCCATCAGTATAACTCGGTTCCTCCTAGTTCATCCTAGTTCTTCAGTGTAACTCAGTGCCTACCCCCTGCTCCATCCTAGTTCCCATCAATGTAACTCAGTACCTCCTTATCCATTCTGGCTCCTGTCAGTGTAGCTCAGTACCTCCTTGTCCATCCTAGTTCTTTCAGTGTAACTCAGTACCTCCTCATCCATCCTAGTTTTCTGTTTCCCTGTCCTCCCTCCCCCTCTCTCCAGGCCTGGCCCCCAGGCTGCGCCTGGCCGATGGCCCCCATGGCTGTGCTGGTCGCCTGGAGGTCTGGCATGGTGGGCGCTGGGGGTCGGTGTGTGATGACGCCTGGGATCTTCGTGATGCGGCTGTGGTCTGCAGGGAGCTGGGCTGTGGGGGGGCACTGGCTGCCCCAGGGGGTGCCTTCTTTGGGGAGGGGGCCGGCCCCATCATCCTGGACGATCTTCGGTGTCGGGGAAATGAGACAGCCTTGAGATTCTGCCCAGCGAGGCCTTGGGGCCAGCATGACTGTCACCATCGGGAGGACGCCGGGACTGTGTGTGATGGTGAGGGGCCATGAGTGGGGACCAAAGGGAGGGGAGGGCAGTGGGCTCAGTGACATCTGGAATGGATAGGCAAGAGCTGCGGGTGGAATTGTCCTGTCCCTTCCCTTCACTACCTCTGAGTTCCCACTTCCCCCATCTTATCCTCTGATATGAAACCTCTTTTGACGTCAATAGTTCTCAACTGGGGGCAATTTCCCCCCTGGGTGACATTGGGCAGTGTCTGGGGAAATTTCTAATGGTCATAACTGAGAGGGGGTAGTGTTGCTACTGGTACCTAGTGGGCAGAGGCCAGGGACACTGCTCAACATCCTACGGTACACAAGATACGTCAACCCCAACCCTAGACAGAGAAGGATCCACCCCAACGTCAGCATGCTAAGGGTGAGCCCAGTCCTCGCTGGCCTGCTTCCTGGCCTTAGTAAAAGGAAGCACATTGCCCGCTGTCATGGGGTCACCTCCTCCCTTCTCTTTCATCCCTAAGCTACCTCCCCTTCCTGCTCTCTCTACTCCTTTCTGCCCATCCACACCCTTCTGGCCCCAGGTCAGGGATGTTGAAGGCTTGGGCTATGTCTGTGGAAGAGGCTCAGCAGGAAGTGCGACAGGGTAGTAGTAATCGCTTCTTCCTGCCCCAGGCATGCCCGTCGGCTACGTGCCCCCCACGGCCCCTGCAGCGGGCAGCAACAGCTCTGCACCCAGAGAGCCAGTATCCAGGCCCCTTTCCCCCACAGTGGGCCACAGCCCAGGGAGCGCAGGAAACTCACCTCCTCCAACCTCTCCTACTGCCCCTCCAGAGCCTGGGCCTGAAGCTGGTGAGTCCCTTCCTGCCCCCACTGTGCGACTGTCCCACGAGGGTCCTCGTGTACAGGGAAAGGTTAAGAGGAGGAGCCCAGGCCCTCCTGTTTAGAAGGAACCATGTTTGGTTTCCTGCTCTGCTAACACTGTCCTGAAATCCATAATCATGTTTGAGCAGGGCCCTAGAGAGAGAGAAAGATGGTGACCCAGGCTTGGTGGTGCATGCCTGTTATCCCAGTACTTGGGAGGCTGAGACAGGAGGATCACAGATTCGAAGCCAGCTTCAGCAACTTGAGAGAGACCCTGTTTCAAAATAAAAAATAAGCTGGGCGTGGTGGTGCACGCTTGTAATTCCAGTACTTGGGAGGCTGAGACAGGAGGATCCGGGTTCGCAGTTAGCCTCAGCTACTTAGTGAGACCCTCTGCAACTTAGTGAGACCCTGTTTCAAAATAAAGAATAAAAAATAGGGCTGGGGGTATAGCTCGGAGGTAGAATGCCCCTGGGTT
>PVJS01045442.1:0-16235 GCA_004027185.1 Glis glis
GGGGGGGGGGGGGGGGGGGGGGGGGAGAGAGCGCTGAGGCTGGCCACGAACCCGGATCCTCCGGTCTCTGCCTCCCAAAGTACTGGGATTACAAGCGTGCGCCACCACACCCAGCACCACCAATTTTTTTTAATAAAATGTTGTATAAAAGCTTTTAGAAGCCAGACGTGGTGATGCACACTTTTAATACCAGTGCTTGGGAGGCTGAGACTGGAGGATCACAGGTTCATGGCCAGTCTCAGCAACTTAGTGAGGCCTTCCACAATTTAGTGAGATCCTGTTTCAAAATCAAAAATAAAATAGGGCTGAGGGTGTAGCTCAGAGGTAGAATGTCCTCCAGGACCAAAAAAGAAAAGGTTTAGAAACACATGGACCCAGGCATGGAACCTTTACAGAGATAGATATTTCCCTATGCACAAACAAGGATAACGTGTAAGGTCACATTTCTGCCTGGTTTGCTGACTAAACAGGAGTAGAAAGAAGGTAAATATATCAAACCTTTGTTCTAGTGTAAGCTTGGGTTACTTCTACAAGCTCCTCAATAGTAAGGCCATGTTTTAGTTATGATTATATCCCCCCAAAAGCGTCCAGATAAAGTATACATGAATGGCAAAATGTATATTCTTAATTTAGAATATATATATATATATATATATATATATATAGGCATCTTGAAGATGTCAAGACCCTCAAACCCTTTACATCTAGATATGATCAGCTAGAACTGCTATTCCACATTTGATAAAAATTTCTAATTTTTCTCAATCTTTTGGCAAATCTACAGTTGGTACTTTTGCTTTGATATTTGTTTCTGCACAATATATTTCTATCTTGTACTAAGACCCAGGCATGAAACTCAGCCTTTTCCTCAGTTCAAAACACATACAGGGCCAGGAGTGGTGGCACATGCCTATAATCCCTGTACTTGGGAGGCTGAGACAGGAGGATCATAAGTTTGAGGACAGCTTCAGCAAGTAGTGAGACTCTCATTAACCTAGTGAGACCCTGTTTCAAAATAAAAATAAAATAGGGTTGGGGGTGTAGCTTGGAGGTAAAGTGCCCCCAGGTTCAATCCCCAGTACCACAGGAAAAAAAAAAACACACATACAGGCCAGGCGTGGTGGCCCACACCTGTGATCCAGTACTTGGAAGGCTAACACAGGAGGATTATAGGTTTGAGGACAGCCTCAGCAATGTAGCAAGACTCTCAGCAACCTAGCAAGACCCTGTTTCAAAATAAAAAATAAAATAGTGCTGGGGTTGTAGCCTGGAGGTAGAATGCCCCTGGGTTCAATCTCCAGTACCACAAAAAAAAAAAAAAACCACAGACAGAAGCAGAGCATGGTGGTGCACACTGGTAATACCAGCTACTCAGCAGGCTGATACAGGAAGATCACAAGTTTGAGGCTAGCCTTGGCAACTTACTGAGACCCCGTCTCAAAATCTAAAAAATAATGAAAAGGGTTGGGGATGTAGCTCGGTGGTGGAGAATCCTGGGTTCAATCCTCAGTACCCCCCAAATAAACAAAGACATATAGGGAAATATTTGCAACATTGAAAAATTATTAATATATCTATATTTATCTTTTATATAGATAAAGCCCCACAGCCCTATAGAAAAATTGGCAAATTGCATTAAGAGACAAGTCAATAAAGAGTAAATACAAGGCCAAGCATTATGGTGCACGCCTGTAATCCCAGTACTTGGGAGCAGAGACAGGAGGATTGTAGGTTGCTGAGAGTCTCACTAAGTTGCTGAACCTACAATTGAAGGATTGCAACATAACAAATTCCTTTAATTAAGTTAGCAGTTTAATGCAACATTTGCTATCTCCCAATTTCTGTGGATCAATAGTACGGGGAGGCCGGGCGTGGTGGCGCACGCTTGTAATCCCAGTACTTTGGGAGGCGGAGACCGGAGGATCAGGGTTTGCGGCCAGCCTCAGCTCTCTCTCTCTCTCTCTCTCTCTCTCTTCTCTCTCTCTCTCTCTCTCTCTCTCTCTCTACCTAGTGAGGCCCTCCGCAACTTCGTGAGACCCGGTTTCAAAATAAAGCATAAAAAAATAGGGCCGGGGGTGTAGCGTGGAGGTAGAACGCCCCTGGGTTCAATCCCCGGTACCGCAAAAAAAAAAAAAAAATAGTACGGGGAGGTTTGACTGAAGGTTCTGTCTGAGGGTCTCTCATGTGACTGCAAGTCAGCTGTCAGTCAGGAATGCAGTTATCTCAAGGCTCATGCAGGCTGAAGACTTTGCATCCAAGATTATTCACGTAGCTGTTCATAGGTTCCGCAGTGGCTGTTGGCAGATCTTGGTTCCTCAGTACTTAGGCTTTTCTATTGGGGCTACTCAAAAGAAAGTAGTTTGCTTCCTACATAGTGAATAATCCAAGATACGGAGTGCAATTTCCCAAAACAAAAGGTGGAATGTTTTGTTTTGTTTTGTTTTGTTTTGTTTGGGTACTGGGAATTGAACCCAGAGCATTGTACCTCTGAGCTACACCCCCACAACTATTTTTTGTTTTGAAACAGGGTCTCACTAAGTTGCGGACGGCCTAAATTGCTGAGGCTGGCTGTGGATCTGGGATCCTCCTGTCTCAGCCCCCCAAGTACTGGGATTACAGGTGTGTATCACCACGCCCGGCTCAAACAGTGTAATTTTATAATCTCATCTCAGAAATCAGGTGCCGTGCCATCACTTCTCTGCTATGCAATTGGGAGAGAACTGCACAAGGATGTGACTGCTAGGAGGCAGGATCATTGGAGGCCATCTTCGAGGCTGCCATCTTGGAGGCTGACTTCTATACCTTTTCTTGGAAGCTACTGGAGCATAGATTCCCAACTTATTTGGTGCTATATCCTCAATCCTTTTTAATCTTTTTATTTTGAGACACAGTATCTTGCTAAATTGCCCAGGCTGGCCTCCTGTCTCATCCTCCTGAGCAGCTGAGATTACTCCTATTCACTTTTCCTTCCATTCCTTTCCTTTCTTCTTTATTTCTTTCTCAGTTTAGGTAACTGAAGAGGTGAAAGGATGCTGTGCCAAGATACATCAGCTACTGGCCCCTGAGGAAAGAGAGCAAGGCAGGGAGGGGAGCCACAGGAGGCTCACCAGTGGTGGGCACACTGGCACTGAAAGATGAGGAGAGACTTGTACTGAGATGGTATGTGGAAGAGACAATGAAATTGGGAGATTGACAGAACAAAGAAAGAGGTAAATCAATTGAAACAATGAGTAATTAAATTGAAAGGAATGAGAACCAGATTTCCCACTATTGTAGAAGGCACTGGCATGCTTGGAAAAGGGGAAGAACAACATGAGCCTTGATGTCTTGAATTACAATCAATCAGAGGCAACAGTATAAAGGCATTATTTTAAGATTTTCTTCAGTTGAGCTAGTCTCAGATTGTTCTTTCCTCAGTGAGCAATGAGCCAGTTGGCACTTAAGGCAGTGTCCATAGAGATCTTAGTTACAGTAGAAGAAGGGTAAAAAATATCTTTCTTCTTGTTTTCTCTTCAACATTACTGAACAAAATCAAAGACTAAAAGAAAGAATATCTTAAGTAAAAATTAAAACAGGCTAGGCACGATGGTACACACCTGTAATCCCAGTACCTGGGAGGCTGAGATAGGAGGATTGTAGGTTCAAGGCCACTCTCAGCAACTTAGTGAGACCCTGTTTCAAACTAAAAAATAAAATAGGGTTGGGGATATAGCTTAGAGGTAGAATGCCCTGGGTTCAATCCCCAGTACCAAAACATAAATAAATAATTTTTTTTTGAGCCGGGCGTGGTGGCGCACGCTTGTAATCCCAGTACTTTGGGAGGCGGAGACTGGAGGATCCGGGGTTCGCAGCCAGCCTCAACTCTCTCTCTCTCTCCTTGTTTCTCTCTCTCTCTCTCTCTCACTCTCTCTCTCTCTCTCTCTCTCTCTCTACTTAGTGAGGCCCTCCGCAACTTCGTGAGACCCAGTTTCAAAATAAGTATAAAAAATAGGGCCGGGGGTGTAGCGCTGAGGTAGAACGCCCCTGGGTTCAATCCCTGGTACCGCAAAAAAATAAATAAATAAATAAATTTTTGTGTGTTTGGTACTGGGGATTGAACCCAGGGGCATTCTACCTCTGAGCTATACCCCCAGTCCTGTTTCATTTTTAAGTTTGAAACAGGGTCTCACTAAGTTGCTGAGGGCCTTGCTAAATTGCTGAGGCTGGGCTTGAGCATGTACTCCTCCTATTTCAGCCTTCCAAATACTGGGATTACAGGTGTGTACCACCGTTACATTGTGCACACACAAATTTAAAAAATAATAATAAAACATTTTTACTTACATTAAAATTATTCAGAGAACACAAAAAGCAATGTAAACAAATGTCTTCAGTGTATATGTAATGTATATGTAATAATTATGTATATATGCAATGTGTAATCAAATCTACTGCAGTGTATATGTCATGCTGTGGCAAATGCACTAGGAAAAAAAAGCCTGCAGTTTGAGCACAAGAAAAAACAGCCAGTGAAGTTCAAAACAACATTCTGGCTGGCAGTAAAATTGCACAGCTGGTGCCATTTGGGGGAATAAAAAGGATATTTTTAAGGCCTACCAATTTTTTTTAAGAAAGACTATAAAAAGCAAAAACGAAGAAGCTCCAGATTCTTTAAAATATTTTTGTTAACTTGAATCTTCATGTTCTCCATTTTCCCCTTAGAGTCGATATTCCAAGGGAATTTTTATTTTAAAACTTGAAAAAATAAAATAGTGACAATTACATAGTATAATTAATAACACTAGAAAGTGATGAGAGGGAAGCCGGGCGTGGTGGCGCACGCTTGTAATCCCAGTATTTTGGGAGGCGGAGACCGGAGGATCCCGGTTCGCGGCCAGCCTCAGCTCTCTCTCTCTCTCTCTCTCTCTCTCTCTCTCCCTGTCTCTTTCTCTCTCTCTCTACCTAGTGAGGCCCTCCGCAACTTCGTGAGACCCGGTTTCAAAATAAAAGTATAAAAAAATAGGGCCGGGGGTGTAGCACGGAGGTAGAACGTCCCTGGGTTCAATCCCCGGTACCGCAAAAAAAAAAAAAAAAAGAAAGAAAGTGATGAGAGGGAAACAACCCTACTAGTAAGCCAAATATATTATAGAATAACAATAACCTTAAAATAATGGTAGTAACATTGGAAGAAGAGATCACTGACAGACAGGCATGGTGGTGCATGCCTATAATCCCAGTACTTGGAAGGCTGAGACAGAATTGCAGGTTCACAACCAGCCTTGCTAAATTGCTGATGCTGGCCTTGAACCTGTGATCCTCCTGTCTCAGTCTCCCAAGTACTGAGATTACAGGCATGTGCCACCACGCTCAGCTTAGACTGTTTGAAAATAAAAAATAAATAAATAGGGCTGGGGTATAGGTCAGTGGTAGAATAACCCTTGATTCAATCCCCAGTACAACAACAACAAAAAAAAAAAAAACAGGCATGGTGGCACACACTTGTAATCCCAGTACTTGGGAGGCTGAGACAGGAGGATCGCAGATTTGAGGACAGTCTCAGCAATGTAGCAAGACTCTCAGCAACCTAGCGAGACCCTGTTTCAAAATAAAAAGTGCTGGGGGTGCAGGTTGGAGGTAGAATGCCCCTGGGTTCAATCCCCAATACTAGAAGGAGGGAGGGATGGGGAGGAAGAGAGAGAACATTTATCGAACATGTGTTGAAACACATAAACATAATATTGACAGTATTGCAATATTGTACATATGCACCCAGAAAAATTAACTGAGAAATAAAACAAAAAATAATAAACTAGAGAAAGAAGTTTAACAGCAAAGATGCCCCAAAAGGAGCTGGGGCTATTTCTTTATAGAAAGTTAATACAAAATCAGTGGAAAACTGCAAATGAGCAAATGATATCAGGCAGAATATCACAAGTGAAAAAAAAAAAGTACCCAACAAAAAGTTAGAAAAGCAGGCGTGGTGGCGCACACCTATAATCCCAGTACTTGGAAAGCTGAGACAGGAGGATTGCAGGTTCACAGCCAGCCTCAGCAAGTAGTAAGACTCTCGGCAACCTGGCGAGACCCTGTTTCAAAATAAAATAGGACTGGGGAAGTAGCTCCAAGGTAGAATGCCCCTGGGTTCAAGTCTTCCCCCCAAAAAAAACTAAGAAAGAAAAAAGAAAAATGTCCTCACAACTAGTTACAGAAATTTTATAATTAAAACAAAACCCAAAAAAGAACAAGAAATAAAGTCAGGCACTGTGGCACATGCCTGTACTCCCAGTATTTGGGAGACTAAGACAGGAGGATCGTGGGTTCAAGGCCAGCCTCAGCACCTTAGTGAGACACTCAGCAACTTATACCCTGTTTCAAAATAAAAAGGGCTGGAGGGTGTAGCTCAGAGGAAGCATGTCCCTGGGATCAAGCTCCATTGCCAATAAACAAATATTTCTATATCAAAAACCAAGATAAAATTTGCGATAGACTCTTACCTAGAAGCCCCCAGTGAACATACTTTGCTGTATCGTGACCTCGTGACTATTGGCATGGTCCTCGCCCACACTGACTCTGGACTTGCTTCAGCTAAGGAGACTGAATGATGAACAAGGATGAGGCAAGCCGAGGCATGATACGCATGTATATTGGGACTTGCTATGATCTAAATGTTGGTGTCCCCCTCCCATTGGAACCTAATCCCCAATGTGATGGCAAGAAGTGGGGTCTTCATGAGGTGACTGGGTCGTGAGTGGGATTATTATGAATAGGATGACGGTACTAATAGAAATGACTTGAAGGAGTCCTTTGCTCCATCTCTCAGAATTCTTCACCAAACACCAAATCTGTTGGTACCTTGATCCCGAACTTTACAGCCTCCAGAACGCTTGCTTATAAATGACCCAGTCTTAAGTACTTTATTATACCAGCCCACATGGACTGAGACAGGACCCATCTTCTCAGAATACTCCCTCTTGGAAGTCATCTGCAACCCTGGAAAGAAGATCGATTTGGACCACTGAATAATTAGAGGCTCTGTTGAGAACCCTGGAGGATGAGAGGCGCTCTTGGACTTTCCATCCTTAGGTTGAGCTCCCAGATGAATTAAGCCACATAAAGAAACTCAGCTAAATGATGTAGGACAAAACCTTCCAGTCATCCCAGAGAATGGGGAGAAATAGTAAATTATTGAATTATTGTTTGTTGTTGCCTGCCTATCTGCCTTCCTTCCTTTTTTGTTTTTTTGTACTGGGGATTGAACCCAGGGGCATTCTACCTCTCAGCTACATCCCCAGCCCTATTTTATTTTTTATTTTGAAACAGGGTCTCACTAAGTTGCTGAGGGTCTTGCTAAGTTGTTGAGGCTGGCCTTGAACCTGCGATCCTCCTGTCTCTGCTTCCCAAGTACTGGGATTACAGACATGTGCCATCTCACCCAGTTGAATTATTATTGTTTTAAGTCACTGAGTTTTGGGATAGTTTGTTACAAAGCAGCAGATAACTGAAACAATATTTTTCCCCAAAATCACCAACACAAAAATCAACAACAACAACAACAAAAATACCAAAGTCAAATGGGAGAATAAATTGGTATAGTACGACACTTTTTGGAAGTAACTTGGTGGTAAGTTTCAACAACTGTTCAAATGTTTATTGAACCCATTGAACTCAGTAATTTCACTTCTAGAAATCTATTCAGAAAGGGAAAAACACTAAAATACAAGGAAGAAATATGTGTAGAAATATGTGTAGAAAGAAATTCATTGCATTATTATGTATTGATAAACAAAACACTTAGTCCCATATCATTTTGTTTACTATCTCAATTATCACAGTTTTAGTATTCTAAGAAATTATTGGAGGATAAAAGTTGGAAATAACTCCATTGTTTATTTCTGAGCATTCTACAAATACATTCAGACTGCTCAACTTTTTATTGATAACACCAAACTATTTTCTCTTCCAGTCTCTCTTCAGAACCCTAGCCTCAAAACTTCTGCCTTGCCTGTTCTCCAATCAGTCCTAAACTATTATATCATGATTCTTGGCCAGTCCCAGTCAAACCCTCTTATTGAAAGACTTGCCTTAAATCAGACCCCCAAATGACTTATAAATATTCCAATGGTGCATCTTTCTGCTACTAGGATTATATGAAGGTAGCGGTCTCCTTTATTGCAATAAGCAAAAAATTCAGCTTTGCCTTAGCACTGGATTCTGTTGGTAGTATCTGGGGGAGGCAGTATTCAATGACATGAAAGGAAAACACTGGAAACAATATAATATAAAGTGATGTTAAGGCCGGCATAGTGGTGCACGTCTATAATCCCAGTACTTGGGAGGTTGAAACAGGAAGATAACAGGTTCAAGGCCAGCCTCGACAATTTAGCAAGACCCTCAGCAACTTAGTGAGACTCTGTTTCAAAAATAAAAAGGGCTGAGGGTAGCCGGGCAGGGTGGCACATGAATACCTGTAATACCAGTACCGGGGAGGCTGAGGCAAGAAGATCACATATTTGAAGCCAGCGTCAGCAATTTAGCAAGGCTCTCAGCAACTTAGTGAGACCGTGTTTCAAAATTTTAAAAATAGGACTGGGGGTGTAGCTCAGAGATAGAATGACCCTGGATTCAATCCTCAGTACCAATTAAAAAGTGGTGTTAAATATAACAAAACTGTTTATGACTCCAACTATAGGTTCTATAAAATATGTTAAGAAAAAAATCAAGGAAGGGTGGAAAGGAGAGAAAGAGGAAGGAAGAAAAGGAGAAAAAGAGAAAGAATTGTTCAGTGCTTTGAGTGATGAATTACAGATGGGTTTTTCTCCATTTTTCTTATTTTCAAATTTTTTTTTTTTTTGTGGTTCCGGGGATTGAACCCAGGGGCGTTCTACCTCCGCGCTACACCCCCTGGCCCTATTTTTTTTTTTTCGGTACCGGGGATTGAACGCAGGGACATTCTACCTCCGCGCTACACCCCTGGCCCTATTTTTTATACTTTTTTATTTTGAAACCAGGTCTCACGAAGTTGCGGAGGGCCTCACTAAGGAGAGAGAGAGAGAGAGAGAGACAGGGAGAGAGAGCGAGAGAGCTGAGGCTGGCCACGAACCCGAATCCTCCGTTCTCCGCCTCCTAAAGTACTGGGATTACAAGCATGCGCCACCACGCCCGGCCTGGCCCTATTTTTTATACTTTATTTTGAAACCGGGTCTCACGAAGTTGCGGAGGGCCTCACTAAGCAGAGAGAGAGAGAGACAGAGAGAGAGAGAGAGAGAGCTGAGGCTGGCCGCGAACCCGGATCCTCCGGTCTCTGCCTCCCAAAGTACTGGGATTACAAGCGTGCGCCACCACACCTGGCCTTATTTTCAAATTTCCTTTAATGAAAACATTTAATGAGGAAAAATATTAGTAAGTTTTAAAACAATATTAGCTAGAAATAGGTTTTGATAGCCAGGCGTGGTGGTGTGCACTTGTAATCCCAGTACTAGGGGGGCTGAGACCAGAGGATCTGGGTTCACAGCCTGCCTCACCTACTTAGTGAGGCCCTTCACAACTTAGAGTGAGACCCTGTTTCAAAATAAAGAATAAAAAAATAGGGCTGGGGGTGTAGCTCAGAGGTAGAATGCCCCTGGGCTCAATCCCCAGTACTGCAAAAAAAAAAAAAAAAAAAAAGAAATAGGTTTTGATTATCTTTCTCAGCTTTGTATGCCATGGGTACAATGACTAGCCTGACAAGTGAATGTGAGGGACATAATATAACACTCAGGCTACTAAAGTGAGGCAAAATCATCAACAATCAAAAGTAAAAGATAATGGTCAGACGCTGGGCGTGGTGGCGCACACCTGTAATATCAGCACTTGGGAGGCTGCGACAGGGGATCACAGGTTCAAGGCCAGCCTCAGCAACTTAGGGAGGTTTTCAGCAACTTAGTGAGCCACTGTTTCAAAATAAAATAATAAAATAGGCTAGAGGGTATAGCTCAGTGGTAGAGTGCTCCTGGATTCAATTCCCAGCACCAAAAAAAATAAAAAAAGATGCTGATCAGACAACTAGTAATGGAGGAAAATAATAGACTGCTTGGTTCAGGAGTGAACCAAGCTTCTTTGAATATGAATAATCATCACATTACATATTCTAAAATCAAACTGCTTCCTTTAATCTCCACAAAAAATGGGACCTCCCATAATTATGTGACAAATTGAAGTAATTAACATTGGGGATGCACAGCTTCCCTGTTCCTGTCCCTCAATCACTTCCACAGAGGTACTTCCTACTTCGTCCCTTAGGAGTGGAAAGAAAGACCTAAAGCAGTCTGCAGTCCACAGGCACCTTGTGTTTCTGGGAGTAGATGGTACCAGGCTTGGAAGCTGGGAGGAGAGGCAGGCAATCGAGTGACTGAGAATGTATTGTTAGGGTGCGAAGTAGAAGACTCCTGATAGTTTCCAAGTACTAGAGATAGGAATGCACAGGGCGGGAGGGGGTAATAAAAACTTTCATGAGCCGGGTGTGGTGGTGCAGGCTTGTAATCCCAGGATTTGGGAGGTTGAGACAGGAGGATCACAGGTTTGCAGCCAGCCTCAGCTATTTAGTGAGGTCCTCTGCAACTTAATGAGACCTGTTTCAAAAAAAAAAAAAGAATAAAAAACAGGGCTGAGGGTGTAGCTGAGAGGTAGAATGCTGCTGGGTTCAATCCCCAGTACCACCAAAAAAAAAAAAATTTCCATGAGCTAGGTAACTGGACTCCTTTAAACATTCGAGAGTGATATGAACCAAGATTGGAATTTCTCAACTTAGTGAGACCTTGTCACAAAATAAAAAATAAAGAAGCTATGATACTAGCTCAGTGGTGGAACGCAAGCATGAGGCCCTGTTTTCAATACCCAATATAAAAAAATTGTAATTTCTTTTGGAGGTGTATTTTTAATTAATTAAAAGTAACTTTAATTTTAATTAATTTTTTTTGGTACTGGGGATTGAACCCAGGGGTGTTCAATCTCCAAGCTACATCCCTATTTATTTATTTATTTATTTATTCATATTTATAGTACTGGGAATTGAGCCCAGGGACATTCTACTTCCAAGCTACACCCCCAGCCCTATTTTATTTTTCATTTGAAACAGGGTCTCAATAAGTGGCAGAGGGCCTCAGTAAGTTGTTGAGGGTGGCCTTGAACCTATGATCCTCCTGTCTCAGCCTCCCGAGTACTGGGATTACAAGTATACACCACCATGCCTGGCTTTTATTTTTTATTTTGAAACAGTGTTTCACTAAGTTTCTGAGGGCCTCACTAAGTTGCCAAGATTGGCCTTGAACCTGTCTCAGCCTCACAAATATTGGAATTACAGGTGTGTGCCACCATGCCCTGCATGGAGATGTCTTTTAAATGAAATGCCATTCCCATGCAAAACCACATGGGCCTTCTTTTGTTTCTATTATTATAAACATACCTTAAATTCTGAATTAGTAGTGTCAGTGACTATAAAAATATGCATACTGAAACCATACCTAGATTTACATAAAGAGAAATCCTGCGCATGGTATTTACCAGTACAGTGACTGGAAAGAGAAACAATGCCCATTTGTCTGGATCTACCACAACCTAGATGAAAAGTCTCTCCAACCACTAACCTCCCTTTACTCTGTTTTCTAAACTTAACTAAACAACATTATTTGAAACTGAGGTATCAGTATCAACAAATGAGTGCTAGATAACCAATGTACATAATCTAGCTAATGTATTACTTGATCCAGCATTTCCAATGATGGAAACATTGTTCTTTTAGGGGAGGAGATTCAAGATGGCAGAATACAGGGAGACAGTGAGTTGTAGTTACTCTGCGACTTGGAACTCAACCAGTGGGAAGACTGCATCTTGGCAAGAGAAGAAAAGCTGTCAGAACTCAACAGAAGAAAGACAGTGGGGGCCAGGCGTGGTGGCGCACGCTTGTAATCCCAGTACTTGGGAGGCTGAGTCCAGAGGGTCCGGGTTCGCGGCCAGCCTCAGCTACTTAGTGAGGCCCTCCGCAACTTCGTGAGACCCAGTTTCAAAATAAAATATAAAAAATAGGGCCGGGGGTGTAGCTCAAGGTAGAACACCCCTGGGTTCAACCCCCGGTACCGCAAAAAAAAAAAAAAGACAGTGGAAATGTAGCGGAATTGGATGCAGCACAGAGAACAGAGGACTGAAAAGAACTCCACGTATCATATTTGGTGAGCAGAGTGAGGAAAGCAGAGTGTGCAGGAGGCACCATCTTGGGGAGCATGCACTGGGGCTGGCAGCTGCTGGGATGAATGGCTCTCAGAGACCAACTCCTGCAAAGAAGAAGATCTCGTCAAGCCAATGATTGCAGAAAAGCATCATCAAAAGCAACCACATTCTTCTCTCCATGTTCAAATACCTCAAGACTCTTACTCCCCAGACTGCCCAGCCAAACTGCCTAGCAAACTGCTACGTCTGCAGCTGAACTCGGACTGAGAAACAACAGGCCCTTCCTGCAGGGATCCCATTGACTACATCCCACCTTGTCAAGACCACTGTGAATCTACAGACCAACCAGACAAATCTCCCAGAGAACTCCTGTGTCTGCAGCTGAACTTGTCCCTCCCTGCAGGGACCTGAGTGATGCTTGTCAAGACTGTGAGTTTACAAACCATCCCAGTGGAGCCTGCTCAGCTACAGGGACTAGTGTGGCAATAAACAGACCTGCAGTGTCCGTGAATTGGAAAATTAAACCTATGGAGGTGGGGGTGGGGGCTACAGTTGGACACTGCAGAAATGTGAATTAGCAGACAGTTCCTAGGGACACTCGAGTGAGCAGGACCTAGGGTTGGCAGTTGCTGTACCCTTTGCAGGGTATCCAGCAATCACCACAGAACCACCAGCAGTGGTGTCTGTGGGGTAAAATAACTCAGCCAACCATGCCGCAGGTTCAGAAGGCTATAAACTCATGTCCGGCAGTGTTTCTGCACCACAAGCACCAAGGCTGAAGGCCAACAAGGTCTCACATGATCGCAGTTACCCAGAGCAGCAGTGGTGTCCCTGGGGATAAATAACTGAGCCACCCAAGCCCCAGGTTCAGAATGGTACAATCTCTTCCTTCCAGAGCTTGGGCACCAAAAGCAGGGAGGCCAGGGGCCAGAGGGGTTCACATGATTACAGCTACAGGCTGTGAACTCAACACTTTCTCCACCAGCAGAGTTTGTGCCTGCCATATGTGCATGCCAGTGAGTAACATAACTACACATAATCGCAACCAGCAAATCAGTGGTGGTGTCCCTGGGCCACCAAAACTCAGCCAGCTGGACCACAAGCTCAGAATACAGTAATCTCTGGCCCTGCTGAACTTACAGAAGCCAGAGGTCAGTGCTCTACAGGGTCTCATGGGCTTGCAACTACCAGAGAAGCAGCACTGTCTCTGAGCATTGAATCCCAACAAGCAGGTCACAAGCTTTGAACAGAACATCACAGTCTCTCACCCTGCTGAGTTTGGGCCTTGAGAGCACAGTGGCCTGCAGCCAATTAGAGACTCCTGTTTGCCTGCAATGACTAAGAACTATATCTTTTTAAAAAGGTTCTGGGGGTCAAACCCAAAAGTCTGATTATATGAGACAGATTGGTTGAGGCAAATATATACCCCCAGCATAGACCTGATTATTAAAGGACAACAAATAGACATAGGACTCTCACACAAAGAGGAAGAGGATGCCAAAACAACAGAAAAACAAACCTGAGAATTCTGAAAACATGAGAATGAAGACCAACAAGGAAACAATAAACTCCCACAATTCAACAACAAGGGAGATCACCAATACTGAGCTGCAGAAAATGCCAGAAGGAGAATTCCGAATTTTTGTTTTTCAATATGATCAATGGCCTCAGAAATGAAATCAGAAAAAGTATACAGAAAATGAAATAACATATGAATAGAGAAACTGAGGTACTAAGTAAGAACCAAAAACAGGCTTTGAATGAAATAAAGGAGACAATAAATGAATTAAAGACTTCAATGGAAACCACCTCTGGCAGACTAGACCATGTGGAAAATGGTCTCTTTCCGCATGGTAAGCTGTCTCACTCTTGAAAGACAGCTCATTCAAAACTGACCACACGGTCAACAATATAGAGAAGACAATACAACAACATGAGAACATCTGAGAAATATAGAATTATATGAAGCAACCTAACTTGCAGAAAATAGGCATTGAAGGTCTGGAAGCACAAACCAAGGACATTAGAAAACTCTTCAGAGAAATAATATCAGAGAATTACCCAAATATAGAAAAAAAGTTGGACATCCATGTACAGTAGACATTCAGAATACCCACAAGACAAGAACAAAGAAGAACTTCTCCATGCCACATAATAATCAAGATGACTAACACAGAGGCCAAGGAAAGAATCTTAAATGCATCAAAAACAAAAGAATGGGTGACATTCAGGGGAAAATCAATAAGAATCACTCTAGACTTCTCAATCCAAGTCATGAAAGCCAGGAGAGACTGGTACAATGTACTCCAAACCTGAAAGAAAACAACTTCCAACTAAGACTGCTATATATTCAAAATTGATGGAGGAATAACAACCTTCCAAGACAAGAAGAAAGTAAAAGAATTCGTGACCACTAAGCTGGCACTAGAGAAAATACATAAAGAAATAAAACACAAAGAAAAAAAAAGAAACAAATACCAGAACCAGAGAAGGGGCGATTTCCACCAGATGGGCAACTAAGTGAAGGAGAATAACACTATATCAAAAGAAAATATAACTCAAAATTACAGGAAACAAAAATCATCTCTCAATAATAGCACTGTATATCAAAGGTCTAAACTCCTAAATTAAAAGGCATAGACTGGCAATGTGGATCAAAGAACATAATCTAACAATATGCATGCTGCTTACAAAAAAACTCCCCTTACAGGCAAAGATATTCACAGGCTAAAGGTGAAAGAATGGGAAAAGATATACCATGCAAATGGAGACCGAAAACAAGCAAAGGTAGCAATGCTCATATCCGACAAAGCAGACTTTAAGCTAAAACTTATCAGAAGAGACAAAGCAAATCACTTATTACTAATAAAAGGTAGAATTTAACAAAAAGATGTAATGATAGTAAACGTGTATACCCCAAATGTGGGTGGATCCACTTTTATAAAACAAACTCTTGGAGACATTAGGTCTCAAATAGACCCAAATATTATTATATTGGGAGACCTGAACACACTGCTCACACCACTAGATCAATCTTCCAGGAAAAAGATGAATAAAGGTTCTTCAGAACTAAAGAACAATATAAACCAAATGGACATAATAGATATATACAGAATATTCCAATCAAGAATAGCTGAATACACATTCTTCTCAGCTGCTCATGGAACCTTCTCCAAAATAGACCACATTCTGGCCACAAAGCAAGTGCCAGAAAATTCAAAACATGTATTATAATTCCCTGCAATCTTTACAGATCATAATGGAATGAAAGTAGAAATCAACAATAGGAAGATCAAAATAAATTACATAAATACATACAGACTGAATGATACACTTTTGGATGAGGACTGGATCATAGAAGTAATAAGGGAAGAATTTTTAAAAATTCCTAGAATTAAACAAAAATAGAGACACAACATAAAATCTATGAGCAACTTTGAAGACAGTTTTAAGAGGAAAATGTATAGCACTGAGTGCCCACATTAATAAGAAAACCAGAAATTCACCAAATAAACAACCTAATGACACATCTCAAGGACTAGAAAAACAGGAAAAGACTAATCCCAAAGTCAGTAAAAGACAGGAAATAATTAAAATCAGGGCAGAAATCAATGAAATAGAAAAAAATACAAAATATCAACAAAACAAAAAGCTGGTTCTTTGAAAAGATTAACAAGATTGATAAACCGTTAGCCAATCTAACCAAAAGAAAGAATCAACCCAAATTATTAAAATCAGAAACGAAAAAGGAGACATTACCACAGACAGTGGGGGAATCCAGAGGATCATCAGAAACTATTTTGAAAATTTATACTCCAATAAAAAACATAGAAGAAATTGACAAACTTCTAGACACATACAACCCTCCTAAATAGAGCCAAGAGGATATAGAAAACCTAAACCAACCAATAGCAAGCAAAGACATAGAAACAGCAATAAGCCAGGCGTGGCGGCACACGCTTGTGATCCCAGTACTTGGGAGGCAGAGACCAGAGGATCAGGGTTCACGGCCAGCCTCAGCTACTTAGTGAGGCCCTCTGCAACTTCGTGAGACC
>PVJS01045443.1:0-16233 GCA_004027185.1 Glis glis
AAAAAAAAAAGAAAGAAAAGAAAAGGAGTGGTGATAGTGGGCATCCTTGTCTTATTCCTGATTTTAAAGGGAATTCCCGCAGTTTTTGCCCATTCAATATGATGTTGGCTTTGTGTCTATTGTATATTGCCTTAATGATGTTGAGGTACATTCCTTCTATTCTGATTTTCTGTAGAGTTTTTAACATGAACAGGTCTTGGATTTTGTCAAATGCTTTTTCTGCATCAATAGAGATAATCATGTGATTTTTGTTCTTAGTTCTATTTATGTGGTGAATAACATGTATTGGTTTGTGTAAGTTGAACCAGCCTTGCTTTCCTGAGATGAAACCAACTTGGTCATGATGTAAATTTTCTTGATGTGGTTTTGAATGCACATGGCTAGTATTTTGTTTAGAATTTTTGCATCTATGTTCATTAATGATATTGATCTGTAATTTTCTTTTCTGGAGGTATCTTGATTTGATTTTGGTATTAACATGATACTGGCCTCATAGAAGGAATTTGGAAGAATTCCATCTCTTTTGATTTCACAGAATAACTTGTGAAGTATTGTGTTTAGTTCTTCTATAAAGATTTTGTAGAATTCAGCTGGAAAACCATCTGGACCAGGGCTTTCTTTGATGGCAGACTTTTTATTGCTGTTTCTATCTCTTTGCTTGCTATTGGTTGATTTAGGTTTTCTCTATCCTCTTGTTTCACTTTAGGTAGATTTTATGAGTCTAGAAATCTGTTAATTTCTTCCATATTTTCCAGTTTATTGGAATATAAGTTTTCAAAGTAGTTTCTGATGATCCTCTGAATTTCTCCACTGTCTGTGGTAATGACTCCGTTTTCATTTCTGATTTTAGTAATTTGGGTTGATTCTCTCTTTATTTTGGTTAGGTTAGCTAGGGGTTTATCAATCTTGTTAAACTTTTCAAAGAACCAGCTTTTTGTTTTGTTGGTCCTTTGTATTATTTTTATTCTCTATTTCAATGATTTCTGCTGTGATTTTAATTATCTCCTGCCTTCTACTAACTTTGGGATTTGACCGTTCCTGTTTTTCATGGTCCTTGAGGTGTGTCATAAGACTATATATTTGGTGACTTTCTGTTTTTTTATGTGGGCATTCAGTGCTATAAATTTTCCTCTTAACACCGCCTTCAAAGTGTCCCATAGACTTTGGTACATCATGTATCTATTTTATTAACTCCAGGAATTTTTCATTTCTCCCCTTATTTCTTTTCTGTTCCAATCCTCATTCAAGAGTGTATCATTCAGTCTCCATGTATTTATGAAATTTATTTTGGTCTTCCTGTTGTTAATTTCTACTTTCATTCTGTTGTGATCTGAGAAGCTGCAGGGAATTATATTACATCTCTTGAATTTCCTGGTGCTTGCTTTGTGGCCCAGAATGTGCTCCATCAATTTTGAGTGATATCTTTGCTGGATATGTCAGTCTTTGTTGAAAGTTGTTTTCTTCCAGGGTCCTGACTACTTCATACCAGTTGCTCCTGGCATTCATGACTTGGGTTGAAAAGTCTGGTGTGATTTTTATTGTTTTGCTCCTGATGTCATCCATTCTTTTGTTCTCACTGCTTTTAAGTTTCTTTCCTTGGCCTCTATGTTAGTCATTTTGACTACTATGTGGCATGGGGAGGTCCTTCTTTGGTCTTGTTTTAATGGCGTTCTGTATGTCTCCTGTACATGAATGTCCAAGTATTTTTCTGTGTTTGGATAATTCTCTGTAATTATTTCTCTATAGAGGTTTCTGATACCCTTGATCTGTGCCTCTAGACCTTCTTTTAAAATGCCTTTTATCAGTAAATTAGGATGGTTCATATTGTTCCATAACTCTTGGATATTTAGGGTGTGTTGTTGCACTGCCTTCTGTATACAGTTGACTGTGTTTTCAGTTTTGAATGAACTGTCTTCCAGGGGTGATACACTGTTTTCTATGTGGTCTAGCCTGCCAGAATTGGTTCATATTGCAGTTTTCAGCTCATTTATTGACTCCTTCATTTCGTTCAAAGTTTCTTTCTTAGAGTCTCAATTACCTCCTTTATTTCCTGTACACTTTCTTTGAGGGTTTTCATCACATTGTATATCAGAATTCTGAATTCTCTATCTTGCATTTCCTGTAGATGAGTATGGGAACTCTCCCTTGTTGAATTGTGAGAGTTTATTGTTTCCTCGCTGTTCCTCATTCTCATATTTTCAGTGTTCTCACTTTCGTGTTTCTGTTGTCTTGGCATCTTCCTCTTTGTGTGTGAGTCCTGTGTTTATTTGTTATCCCTTTATAGTAAGGTCTATGCAGAGGGTATATATTTGGCTCTACCAGTCTGACTTGTATAGTCAAACTTTTGAGTTTGTCTTTAAGTAGATGTACTTCCCAGTGCAGACAATCAGGAGTCTCTGGTTTGCTGCAGGTTGCCTCTTTCCCCCAGCCAATCTCCACAGGGCTGGAGACTATGATCTGTCTAGATCCTATGGTCTGCTGGTTGGAGTTTGGTGCCCCACAACCACTGCCGCTGCTCTGCTGATTGTGAACCTGTGATGCTGAAGAGCACTGGCCTCTGGCCTCTGAGGCCAGGATGCTTTGGCTCAGCAAGGCCAGGGATTGATTTTTTTTTTTTTTTGAGGTAGCAGGGATTGAACCCAGTGGCATCCTACCTCTGGGCTACACCCCCAGCCCTATTTTTTATTCTTTATTTTGAAACAGGGTCTCACTAAGTTGTGGAGGGACTCACTAAGTTGCTGAGGCTGGTCACAAACCCAGATCCTCCAGTCTCAGCCTCCCAAGTACTGGGATTACAAGCATGTACCAACACATCCGGCTATGATTGCTATGTTTTGAGCTTGTGGCCTGGCTCACTAAGCTTTGATGGCCCCTGGGACCCCACTCCTGACCTACTCATAATGACCTCGGGAGGTACTCTCAGTCACTAGCATGCATTCATGCCAGGCAGAAACTCTGCAAGTGGGGAGAGTATTGAGTTCCCAAACTTTATTTGAGAATAAATGAAACGCTGGTGGGCCCTTGGCTTCCAGACCTGCGGCCTGGCCTAGGTGACACTGCAGCTGCCCTCCACCCAAGGCCCAATCTCTGGCAGAGATAGGCTATACAGTTCCAGGTCTGGGACTTGGGTGAGTCAGTTTTTCAGCCCCAGAAATGCTTCTGCTGCTCTTTCTGCCCCCTGACACCAGTGCTTGCAGCCCCTGAACACCACCAGACACTGGTCATCACTTACTGAACTTATAACTCAGGTGGCTGGGTTATTCATCCCCAGAAACCAGGACTAGTTGTCCTGTAGTGATCCCTGGAGACCCTGCAAGGCTGCTGCAACCTGCGTACTATAGGTCTTTCCTGGGAATGCTCCACAGGGTGTCTTTTAATTCACTTTTCTGCTGTGCTTGACAGCAGCCCCGACCCCTACCTCTGCAAGGGTGAACCACAAAGTCTCAGACCCTGCGAGTCTATAGCTAGCCACACGCTAGTCCCTGTGGCCATGCTGGGTGGTCTCCTGCTGGGATGCTTGGCTCCTTAACTTATAGTCTGGCACACTGTATCCCTGGATGAAGAGGTGGTCTCAGTCTCCTTGCCAGTCTCCTTTGGGGGATTTGGTTAGGTGGGCTGGATTGTCGGGTCTTCGATGACATGCAGCAAGGTTCCAACTGTTTTCGCTGATGATCTGCAGTCCCTGGCTTTGCAGGTTGCTGGCTTTTATGCTGATGTTCCCTGGGAGCCGTGGCATCCACATTCACCAGCCTCAGCAATACTTGGCCGAGATGGTGCTGCTGCTGCTGCTGCAGCCACCGCCACAGTTCCACAGGTGGGCTGCGTGGAGCGCTGTCAGACTTCTCTCTCTTCTGGGTCTGATTTCACCATGTTTCAATTTTCCATTGCTTTGTTGTATTTTTCACTGTTTTTCTTCCTCATCAAGATTCTATCTTCATGATGTTCATGTTCTAATTCTCAGAGCCACTGAGACATGCTGTTTCCCTCTGTCACCATCTTGGCTTCCTTTCAGGAATGAAATTTAGAACAGGTATATTTCTGGTGACCTTCCATGTATTATCTACATGAGGGACATGACAAAGGCAGCAGAACCTGGGTCAGGTAGTTATGTGCATATACTGAAAACCCAACGCACTGCACCTCTGGGCTTAAAGTTCTAATCCTGAGTAATTTGACATACAAATATAGATGCATATATGTGTATGATTCATTAACTGCCTACCCACTAAATAGTAAGTGCTTTAAAGACATTATTTCATAAAGTCCTATGGAGTTGATATTATTATCATCTTTAGAAGGCCCACTAAATGATGACTTTGATTCTCACTATGCTGCTTACTTACAATGCACCATTAAAAATTTATATATATGTGTGTGTGTATATATATATATATATATATATATATATATATATACATAGTATTCATTGTGGTAGGCACACTGGATGATAGAGACAGTTTTTAGTATTATTGGGAAACCAAGTATGGTATGAATTGTAGTAACACAAAACATTCTATTTTAAGTACAAAGCTTAGTTTTATAATACCATCTAAATTAAGGAGTTCAATAAAGGAGACTTTCTAGGGGAGTTCTAGTGGAAATAGGGTGTCTGGGTCTGTTTTATGTAATTAAAGAATACCTGATGCTGAATAATGTGTAAAGAACAATGATTTATTTTGGCATATAATTCTGGTGGCCAGAAAGTCCAAGTGGTATGGTGCTTAAGGAGGACTCCTGACTGATCCACAACAGGACAAACATCATTGCATGGTGGAATCAGATGGGAGAGAGCACATGGCGAAACAGGAAGCAAGAGAGAGGTTTGGCTTGCTTATTTTTTTATTTACTTATTTATTTGTTACTTTTAATGATTCATTATAGTCTCACATCATAATGTATTTCATAGTGATAGTGATAATACATGCACACAGAACTTGGTGATCTTTCTGTCCCCTTTGGCTCCCTCCCCAATCCCCCCTTCCCCATACATGATATTGAGATTGGCATTGGTATTCTCACCTATGTACATAATGTCAATGGAAGTGTTTCCTTCATTAATTCTCCCTGGCTTGCTTTTTTTTTTAATAAAAACCAACTTTTGGAGAAACTATTCAGTACTACTAAACTTGACTCATTCTGGTGAGACAACATTAATCTACTCATGAGGCCCCTGTGACATAAGTACCTTCCACTGGACTCCACTGACACTACCATGCTGGGAACCAAGCTTCCAACAGACAAGCCACATCCAAACCATCACATAGGGTGAGGGAAAAACTTTCACAGCAAGGGAAAAGACACGGGGGTAGGGGGATGCCGTAACAACTTCATCACTATCATGATTTACATTGTGTATCATATACTAGAGTCAGGAAGGAGAGGATGGACTTAACCAGGCTTAATCTATAAAGAATTCTCCAGAAAACAAGTGCCATGGGATCTGTTGCTCTTCGGCTGTCCCTTGCTCTGTGAACTTTCCTCTTTCCTTCTCTGTGATTCTCCATGAACAGCTGCAGGTGTTAATCAAGGAATGTTCTACATTTCCTTCCCTAGAGATGAGTGTTTGCCTGGGTCAGCCGATCACAGCCCTCTTGAGGATTGATATGGACTCACTATTTCTGTGCTCATGAGTATTAAGGACCATTTAGGTCTGCAGCTGGTAGAAGTCAGGATGCTACCACCAGGGGACAGAATCAGGCTGAGAGAGAGCCCAAGCAGGTGCCACAAAGCCAAGAATGGAAAATAGACGTTATTCTGACAAGTAAATGCAACCACTGGCTTAGTGCTTCCCAGATGTATAATTTCAACTTCTTTTTTTTCATGAGGAGGTATTTGGCACTTTCTATTACACTGAGCAAAAGCATTTGGGCTCTCTAAACCAAAGGTAAATCAGAAGAATGCTATTAATTACTACAGAACATCCAAAATGAGTGTTGTTCCACTTTGTCTTATTTAGAAATATTAAAGTATGTTAGAAGCTGGGAAGAGATGCATTTTTCAATAACAAAACATCATTTATTTAACATGCACTGCTGGTTTATTATTTCATTTTTAGGAGTAATTTCACATACTGCTGCTTTTCTTTATTCCTCTCATCTCTTCTATACCGTCACCAGTCAATCACTCAGTCTGATTCTTGCTTTTTTCTCATCACTTTCTCACTATTTTACAAATACGTTTATTGTTGCATTGTAAGTATACGTCATAGTGAGGTTCAGAGGGAACAGTTCAAATAATGCTATATCCTCGTTACTTCTCTAATCTCACAAAGAGAATCTTCTACCTCTGAACTGGGTAAGTGATAGGTGATCTAAAAAATTATCTTTTTAAAGGGATTGAATTATTTTTATATAACCACTGGATGACATACTGTAATCCTCATCCCACAGCAAAATGAAGAGCAGCAACTTGCCTACTTCCATGCTTGGTTAATTAACTCTGTTTTTTTTATTTTTATGGTCATAAATTATACTAATAAAAGCTGAAATAATGGGTGGAAGGGAGGTAAATTTGAGTTGATAATGAGGATGATACTTTATCATTTCCAGCAGATACTGTACTCTGTGTCTGCAGTAATTAACTATAGGTCCCAGGACTAGTAAAAAATAATCTTTCTAGTAAGAGATCTTTACTGAAGCTGCACTGGGAAAGAGCTCAGAATACTGACATAGGATTTCTTGTCAAGGAGCTGTTTCCGAAATCACTCAGCTAGGGGGAGACTGGAGGTCCCAACTAATGACTAGCTCTGTTCTCAAGTATCCTCAGAGGCATAGAGATGCCTGGAGGTGCTCTCATCACTACCAAAGAAGGGAGCAGAGACTCTCTGAGAAAAGCTTCAAATTAAATGTGAATGGCTCTTCTATAGGATAACATGTCCAGTCACTAACCTTAGTAAGTGCTGATGTTTAAGCAGGAGAGAATGAGCTAGCTGTGCACCTGGAAGTGTGTGTGTGGGGGGGTGAAACCTCTGACCAGCTAGATGTAGAGGCTTTAGAACAGAGGCCAAAAGGTTGTAACTGAATCTATATCCCTTCAGGTCGTGACAAGGAGAGAGACTCACTTGTGGTTGAAAATCCCACAATGTCCTTGCAAGATTACTTCTTATTACATAAATAAGATGTCAAGGAATGCATTTAAGAAGGCATAAGAAGAAAATAGATGATTCTCCCTTCTTCCTGGATCTAGTTCAAAACAGAAGAAAAAGAGAGAAGGTAGAAGAGACTGAGATTGGTGGTGGAGAGAATAAATGAATGAACGAACAAGGAAGAGGCATGACAAGAAAGAAGGAACAGGGAGAATAGAAAGAAGGCTTGCAGCACATGAATCAATCCTTCAGCAACCTGATGTGCAGTCAGGTGTTATCAGGTTGAAATGAACAGCAAGTATTGAGGGAATAAGTGTAGCATCCATGCTGAAAGGTGGCAACTTTCAGCCTGGGAGCTGGAGCTCAGGATGGTCAGGAGAGGGAGGTCAATGAAAAGTCACCTGTCCCATTTATTTTTTTCTCAGAGTTGGTCTCTGGTGAAGGTCTCTTGTTTATTGCATGAACTGTGAGCTTCTTTTGTGATCTGTTATTAGTAGCACCTTTCTCTTTCTCTCTCTTCCTTTATTCTCCTTTCTGTTTCTCTAAATTAGTATATCAGATTATCTGGTCTTGAGAGGAGCCTAAGGTTGGGCCAAGTGTCCCGCATTGACTCATGCTGATTGTAGCTGGGAAGTAAAGGAGAGAGGACAGTTCTGTAGCATGTGCTGTGGGTTGGGAAAAGAGTCCAACCTGGGTTGCAGTCCCACATCACAATCTATAACTGTTGGGACCTTGGCAAGTTCCCAGCTTGAGCTATGGTTTAGATGCAGTTTGAGTGTGCCCCCACGTGTCACATACTGGAAGCTTGCTCTCCAGGGTGGCTGTGTGGAAGGTGATAGAACTTTTAAGAAGTGTGGCCTGGTGGGAAGTAATCAGGTCATTGGGGACACTGCCTTTGGAAGGAATTAATATAGTTCTAATGGGACCCAGTTTAGTTGTCATAAAATGGTTGTTATCAGGTAGCAAGACTGGCCCCTCCACATTCTCTGGCTTCCTGTCTCACCTGGGATCTCTCTCTCTCTCTCTCTCTGCCATGTGCTCACACCATTGTGATGCCACCTGCCACGAGGCCTTCCCCAGAACTAAGCAGAAGTAAGTGTCATGTTATCAAGCCTCCAAAACTGTGAGATAAACATATTTTCTTTTTAATGTACCCTGCCTCAGGTATTTTGCTATAGCAATGGAAATGGATTAATACAACATAGTTTCTTTGTTTATAAAATATGAATAGATGTATTCCTCTTAGAATTGTAAAGAGGAATGAAATGCAAAATCGTTTAACATGGTTCTTGCATTGATTCTATAAAACCCCAAAGTAATTAGGTTAATAATGAATTCAAGGTTAAATGCCTACCACTGAAGAAGAGCAAAAGGTAATATAGCATCCTAAAAAGAGGTTTGGCTTAGGAGACAAGGAGTCCTCAATGAAAATTCCAAGCCTTCAATAAACCAGCTCTTTGCATTGGACATACCATTTAGATCTCCTGAGCTTCAAGGTGTCATTTGAAATAGGAATTAATGAAATCAGCCTTGTGGCTCCTGTGAGGATTATTCAAAATGCTCAGAGATGAACAGATTAATCAAGGAAATGACTGATAGAAAGATATTGTGTCCATCTCATGCTCCATCTTGACTTAGGCAAGAAATATTGGAATAATAATGTGCAATTCAGGTAAAGAATACCAATCTCTGATGAGAAGTTACTGAAGTTGATTTGAATTGCTAATTGAGGCATGAGGAACATCTCTCTTTAAAAGTGGGATTAATGTGTAAAGGCTGGAGATGGTGGGAATAAAAAGAGACAAGTGGTCAGTGTTCAGAGCCAATAAACGCTAATGTGATTTTCTTGTACAAAAGAAAGGCAAGCTTTAAAAAATGGACCAGTCAAATAATTGTCTTAAGAAGCAGTGTTTGCCTCTGTCAGATTCAATTTGACTTGCCATTCTGACTAAACATATAGCCAGGACTCCAGAAGTTTCCAGATCCTGAAAAATTAAAACTTTCAAGAAACCAGGACATTTTAATTTCTATTTCTTTGTCTCTGTTTCTTTCTCTCCTTTACAGAGTGTTTTTCTCTGTTATAGATCCATTTATCTTTGCAGAAGATATTTTCCCTCAACTCTGAAATGTATGTATTACAATTCTTCACATAAGCAAATACTTTCTATGCCCTGTTCTATAAATCTTCATTCAAAACACCTAGAAAAGGTTGGGCATAATGGTACACACCTGTAATCCCAGTACTCAGGGAGGTTGAGACAGGAGGATCACAGGCTCAAGTCCTGTGCTGAGTAATTTAGCAAAAGCCTGTTTCTAAATTTTAAAAAATGGGTTTGGGTATAACTCAATGGTAAAGCACCCCTGGTTTCAATCCCCAATACAGGAAAAAGAAAACACCTAAAAGAGGAAAGGTAATACTGCCTGGACTGTAACAGATGCAATAGATGGTTCAATCAGCCAAGGATATAGGGTCAGTGTCATCCTGTAGTCAAAGAGACTATTAAGAACTAGAGTAAGCCGGGCGTGGTGGCGCATGCTTGTATTCCCAGTACTTTGGGAGGCGGAGACCGGAGGATCCCGGTTCGCGGCCAGCCTCTGTTCTCTCTCTCTCTCTCTCCCTCTCTCTCTCTCTCTCTCTCTCTATCTCTACTTGGTGAGGCCCTCCGCAACTTCATGAGACCCGGTTTCAAAATAAAGTATAAAAAATAGGGCTGGGGGCGTAGCACGGAGGTAGAACACCCCTGGGTTCAATCCCTGGTACCGCAAAAAAAAAAAAAAAAAAAAAAAGAACTAGAGTATATGACAAAATGTAAATAAGCAAGAGTTGCTTCAAGGGACATAAGCTGAAATAGGCCCTCAGTTTCCCACTTTACAGAAGGAACTTATTGAATATCTGGTATTTTTTCTTTACTTGCTGGCTATATTGTAGTAGATTGAAGGGAGGAGGAACTACTGAAGAGAAGAAATGCTCAAAAACTTAGAAAGAGGAAGTACTTGGTCAATTGTTTTTCATTGCCTTTCAGAAAGACAGGATAATAGAGACTTCTCTATCACATTTCCCATATTTCAATTTCCTATCAGAAAGCATTTAATTTTTTCATTTTGGGCTAACAATTTTGTGGGAGAATCAGAATTTTAAAAAAATGTTTTCCTACCACATCATGTTAAAATCAACGAATGGAGCTAGAGGCTATGCACCAAATCCCATTCACTTGAAAGGAAACCCAGCACTAATCCAGTAATTATCTGCATTGAGAGTTAATCAGCCACCTCCTAAGTAAAAGAATACATTTCATGGTATTTCTCAATTCATTAAGGAAAACTTCCAGCTGACATTCACTGCATATTCCTTCCCCCACCTCCAACTTGCACAGATAAATTCTGTTGTCATTTTTATGAACAAACCTATATGAATCAGAAACTTACAATGTTTTAACTTTTGCATTGATAAATTCCAAAAGGAGCTAATTTTAAGGTCTTGTAAATCACTATGCTGAGTTAATGAAGAATGAGTGTTCCTGACATGAACTTGGCAAAAAATATAGGGAATATCTGTCAATATTTGTCCTTTTTGTGATGACTTTAGCAAATCATCCCCACCTTTCCTCCAGTTTAAATCTCCATCTGAGCTTCACTTAAGATGTCATGGTTAGATATAGAATGTTCCTTAAAGATCTCATGTATTAATGCTCAGGGTTGATATAGTTAAGTCATGAGGGTTTTAATCTCATGAATGTTGTAATGAATTTATCTGGGTGGTAATCTAGGTAGGTAGGGTGTGACTTGAGGAAGTGGGTCCTGGGGGTGTGGCCTTGGGGACTATAAATGGTTCCTCATCCCCTTGCTCTCTCTCTTGCTTCCATCCTCTATGATGTGAGGAGCAAATCCCTGTGCATTCTCTCTCTCTGCTTCCCTCTGCCATGCCGTGAGCTCCACGGTCTCACATGGACTGAATCCAAAAATCTCCAATCAAATTGTGAGCAAATAAATCTTCCTCTAAATTGTATGATCAGTTCTTGGGTTATATAGAAGTGAGAATGCTAAGACAGAAATTGGTACCAGGAGTGGGGTCATCTCTGCTATATCTAAGTCTAACCTTGTGTTTTGTGAGTCTTTGAAACTGCTTTGTGAAAGGAAATTGGAAGGGCTAGAATGTGGCTAGAAAGGTGAATGGTAGAGACTGTGCTCAGGAGTTTGGGGAGGGTAAAAAGGAATCCATAGGAAAATGGAGTAGAGGCCACATGTATTACATTATGTCGAAGAACTTATCAGAATTTGTGTCCATGTCCTGAAACTTGGTGTGAGGCCGAATTTAAAAATAATGGACTGATTAATAAATTGACAGAGGAAAATTCAAAACAGCAAAATATCCAAACTGCATTATGAATATTAATGTCTATGTTCAGTGATTTGTACACCAAATTTTGGAAGCAGAATGTAAAGCAGAGGGACTTTATAGATTTGCCATTTGGCCAGAAAGGCATGTGCAAAGCTGGGAACCAGAGAGGATGGTACTGTGTAAAAAAGTAAGGTGGCTGAATGGAGGTCAAATGTTTTGCATAGAAACAAAAAATAGAATGTGATTGGAGCAGTTCAAGCCCAAGTGTAGAACCAAGAAAACAAGAGCAGCAATTTGCAATCAGATTCCTTCTCTGTGGCCTTGATGGAGGCAGGCCCAGCACCGCCCATGATGTGGATGGTTTCTGACATGGTTAAGATGGAGTTGAGCCCAGTGGTGATCATTAAAGTGGGTGTGACTACCTTTCCTGCTGGTGGTCAATTTTGGCAGTCATATAATGCTGGATTTGCTGAAAAAAATAAGGAGTTATGGAGGCTCACCCCCAGGTTTCAAAGGAAGGCCCAGGAAGCTAGACAAAATGTGGCAGGGTTGGAATCCCTGAAAGCTGGCTCAAAAGGGGTAATTTGTGGAGCTGTGAGGGTGAAGTCAAGGTTGCAAGAAAAACCCCAGTGATTTTGAAATGCCAGAAACGTGTATTATCTGTGAAGAAAGGCTGCAAGCTGTGAGCCATGGAGCCAGGCTGGAAAAGCAAGTATGCTGCCCCTTGTAATCAACCAGGCCACAGGAGTAGGGCTGCCAAGGTCCTTTGGAGATTGCTTCTCACTGCCATGTGCTCTGGATTCCAGAAATGGAGCTGCAGGATTAAATGCTTGCCCTTGTGGATTTCAATACTGTTTTGGTCCCATTCCTTCTTCCTGTGGTCCTAATCCTCCCTTTTGGAATGCAAATGTTTACTCTTTGCCAATGTATATTGCTTTTTATTTTTATGTTGATTTTCTTTTACAGGTCCTTACAGCCAAGCATTCACCTTGATTCTCAGAGGAGACTTTGTTTAGTTCAAGTTTTTGTTGCTTTTCTTCTCCTGTTGAGAAGTTGCTTTCACAGCGATTAAGATCCAAGTCTCAGAGAGATCATAACATGCTATCTCCCTTAGTCGCCATCTTGGATCCGACCCCTCAGAGGAGACTTTGGACTTTGGGACTTTTGAGTGATGCTAGGACTGTTAAGACTTTGGGAGCTCTTGGAGATGGACTAAATGCATTTTGCATTCTGAATTGTTGATGATATTTTCAGGAGTCAGGGGCAGGCTGTCATGGTTAGATATAGAATGACCCTAAAAATCTTATTATTAATACTCAGGGTTGATATAGTTAAGTCAGTAGGGTTGTAATCTCATGAATGCTTTAATGGATTTATCTGGGTGGTAACCCAGGCAGGTAGGGTATAGCTGGAGGAGGTGGGTCCCTGGGGGTACAGCCTTGGGGATTATAAATGGTCCCTCCTCCTCTTGCTCTTTCTTGCTTCTGTCCTCCATGATGTGAGGAGCAAGATCTTGTGCTTTTCCTCTCTCCACTTTTTGCTGCCATGCCCTGAGGTCCGTGGTTCCTGGCCTCACATGGACTGAACCCAAAATCTCCAAGCAAAATGTGAGCAAATGAATCTTACTCCAAGTTGTATGGGCAGTTTTTGGATTATATCAGTGAGAATGCTGACAAAGACATAAGACTTACGTTAGTACAGAGTAGCAAATTGGCCTACTGTACTGGGTTAATAATAACTGACATACATATGTGTTAAGAAAATGTGCAATGTGTGCATGTATGATATTCATACCCTGACATATATCAAAATGTATAATTACGATGCACCAATAAATGAACATAAAAAGTTAAAAAAAAAGAAGGATCTTTAGGTTTTGTATAGACTCAGTTTGGAAAGAATGAAGAGATTGATATCATTGACTCATTAATTAGAAGATAAGAATACCAGCATGTGTGTCATTATGAATCAGCCCTGGCTCTATTAAAAGGAGCATGGAGGAGTACTGTTCCCTTATTAACATAAAATCATATGGAATATGGTTGACATTGAACATATGTAACAATGCTCAACATTTATTAAACAACTCTTGTATGCCAGGAGCAATCCTTTCTCTCTCTCTCTCTCTCTCTCTCTCTCCCTCTCTCCCTCTCTCCCTCTCTCCCTCTCTCCCTCTCTCTTTATCTTTCTCTCTCCCCAACAACTATGCTAAGAATAGGAACTATTATCCACTTTTTTTCAGATCAGGAATCTGAGAAGTAACAAACCCACAGCCACATGGCCTGGGCATGGAGGACTTGGGAATCTAAGCAAGGAAATCTGAGTCCATTAGTCTTAACCTTTGTGCTATGGTGTACTGTATGGGCCTTTAGAGAGTAGGGAACTAACACTAACTGAGACAAGGTTTCAGGACAGTCAAATAGGGACCCCACATTAGTCCCATAATGTGCTCCCTCACCCAGCCTCACAACCAATTTCATAGTCTCTTTTAATTCTACAAAACCCTATCAATAGCTGCAAATAGTCTTAAATTTGTATATTGCCATCAAAGAAAAGCCCAGGTCCAGATGGTTTTCTAGCCGAATTCTACAAAACTTTCACATAAGAACTAAAACCAATACTTCACAAACTATTCCGCGAAATTGAAAGAGATGGAATTCTTTCAAATTCCTTTTATGAGGCCAACATCACATGAATACCAAAGCCAAATAAAGACACTTCAAGGAAAGAGAATTACAGACCAATATCATTAATGAACATAGACGCAAAAATTCTAAATAAAATACTAGCCATGCACATTCAAAATCATATTGAGAAAATCGTACACCATGACCAAGTTGGTTTCATCCCAGGAAAGCAAGGCTGGTTCAACATATGCAAAACAATACACGTTATCCACCATATAAATCAAACTAAAAACAAGAATCACATATTCATTTCAATAAATGTGACAAAAGCATTTGACAAAATTCAACACCCATTCATGTTAGGAACTCTACAGATAATCGGAATAGAAGGAACATACCTCAACATCATTAAATCAATATATAAGAAACCCAAAGCCAACATCATATTGAATGGGGAAAAATTGCCAGAATTCCCCTTAAAAACAGGAACAAGACAAGGATGCCCACTATCACCACTCCTTTTCAATATAGTCCTTGAAACTCTTGCCAGAGCAATAAGACAAGAGAAGGATATCAAAAGAATTCAAATAGGAAAAGAAGAACTAAAATTATCTTTATTTGCAGATGACATGACCCTATATCTAGAAGACCCAGATAACTCAACCAAAAATCTACTACAGCTGATTAACAAATTCAGCAAAGTAGCTGGATACAAGATCAACTTAAAAAATTCAGTAGCTTTCATATATGCCAACCATGAATCCACTGAGAAGGAAATCCAGAGAACAATTCGATTCACAATAACCTCAAAACAAATCAAATACCTAGGAATAAACTTAACCAAAGAGGTAAAAGACCTCTACAGTGAAAACTATAGAACACTGAAGAAAGAAATCTAAGACCTTAGAAGATGGAAAGATCTCCCCTGCTCTTGGATAGGCAGAATAAACATTATCAAAATGGCCATTCTGCCAAAAATGATCTATAGAATCAATTCAATCCCTATCAAAATACCAACATCATTTTTCGCAGATCTAGAAAAATCAGTCATTAATGTCATATGGAGAAACAAAAGACCCAGAATAGCCAAAGCAATTCTCAGCAATAAGAATCTTGCGGGAGGCATAACAATTCCTGATTTCAAATTGTACTACAGAGCTGTAGTAATAAAAACAGCATGGTACTGGCACAAAAACAGACACATAGACCAGTGGAACAGAATAGAAGATACAGAAACAAGTTCACAAACTTATAGTCAATTGATTTTTTGGCAAAGGTGCTAAACACATATGTTGGAGAAAGGACAGTCTTTTCAACAAATGGTGCTGGGAAAACTGGTTATCTACCTGTAGAAAAATGGAACTAAGTCCTTACCTCTCATCCTGCACAGGAGTCAACTCGAGACGGATTAAAGACCTGGAAATAAGACCAGAGTCTGTGAAATTATTAGAAGAAGGCATTGGTTCAACACTCCAACATATAGGCACAGGTAGAAACTTCCTCAACAAGACCTCCAAAGCACAGGAAATTAAAACAAGAATTAATAAGTGGGATAGCATTAAACTATAAAGCTTCTGCTCAGCAAAGGAAACCATCAAGAGCCTAAAGAGAAAGCCTACAGAATGGAGAAGATATTTGCAAGCTATCCATCTGACAGAGGTTTAATAACTAGGATATACAAAGAACTTAAAAGGCTTTACACTAAGAAAATAATTAGTCCGATCAAGAAGTGGGCAACTGAAATGAATAGACACTTCACGAAAGAAGAGATACAAATGGCCAATAGGTACATGAAAAAATGTTCAATATCATTAGCAATCAGGGAGACGCAAATCAAAACTACTCTAAGATTTCATCTGACCCCAGTCAGAATGGCAATCATTAAGAAGTCAAACAACAACAAATGTTGGTGAGAATGTGGGGAAACTGGAACTCTTCTATACTGTTGGGCTTGCAAACTAGTTCAACCACTATGGAGATCAGTGTGGAGATTCCTCAGAAAACTGGGAATGGCCGGGCGTGGTGGCGCACGCTTGTAATCCCAGTACTTTGGGAGGCAGAGACTGGAGGATCCGGGTTTGCGGCCAGCCTCAGCGCGATCTCTCTCTCTCTCTCTCTCCCCTAGTCTCTCTCTCTCTCTCTCTCTCTGTCTCTCTACCTAGTGAGGCCCTCCGCAACTTCGT
>PVJS01045444.1:0-16234 GCA_004027185.1 Glis glis
GGGTCCGGGTTCGCGGCCAGCCTCAGCTCTCTCGCTCTCTCTCTCCCTGTCTCTCTCTCTCTCTCTACTTAGTGAGGACCTCCACAACTTTGTGAGACCCGGTTTCAAAATAAAGTATAAAAAAATAGGGCCGGAGGCGTAGCGCGGAGGTAGAACACCCCTGCGTTCAATCCCCGGTACTGCAAAAAAAATAATAATAATAATATCCTCAAACACATATTTATTGATAACTTTCACAGATAATTGGGGCAAATAAATGTCCTCCCCTTGATGGAGGTGAACTACATGTGTCACTCATTTGTCATGCCGTCACGATGACACTGTTTTAGGCTTGCACATTGTTTTGTCTTATAACTTTTATTGAGTTTCCAGACAATACTTATTTTCGTATGAGGTAACATGTATATATGACATTTGAGCCCTTCAAGAATAAGATTCATGCCATCTATGATTTAAACATAATGCAAGTATCATTTAAATATTTCTCCTTATATTGAGAAGACTAAGGCTTTTTACCCTTTATCTTTGTCTCTGATACATGACTCCATTATCTTCCTTTCAAATGTCAATGTTTTTCACAAATATTATGAGTAAAAGAAGCCATTCATTGCAGAATACAACACGGCCTTGAGCTATCCTCAGATTACTTCATGAATTATTGATCTAGCTGCTAAGTTTAATTACAGTTGTGGCGTTGTTTTGTTTTGATTTAAAAGCATAGAAAACTGCCATAATATTACTAGAATGAGCACAATTTCATGTTACAAGTTTATTTGAAATTCTAATCTTTTCTTCTATTTCTCCTATGTCAATTTTCTGTTTAGTACTCTTTGAATTCTTTTTATTAGCAAAATGCAACAGGATGACCAAAGAGAAATATTTCCCCCAGAGAAATCATTTATTTACTCTTTTGCCTAAATGTCTGAAATTTTGGTCTTTATTTTTCATATTTCCTTATTACCAAGATTTTTTTTCTATGAGCAAAAAACTTTCTAGGGTTTTTATTTCTAAAACAAATATAATGGGCATGTTGAAGATCAATGATAGCCTAACATTTTTTTCCTATGTGGAAGCCAATGAATTTTGAATGGATTTGTCTTAATTGTATTAAAGTGAAATTTGATTGCTAATCTCTTTGAAGCAATTTAAGCACTATCATTAGACATTTTAATTTATTTACTTTCTTAGTAGCAATATAAACCATAATGAGAATTCAAAAGTCACACCATCAAATGTGTTATAAAAGTCTTTTTTTAGATAGCAGACTTCTATAATTCAAATGACAATTAAACATAAAGTCTATTTTTAGGTAGCAGACTTCTGTAATTCAAATGGCAATTAAAATAATTTTGTAAGTTTTATACTTATTAACTGAGATAATTTCACCATTAGCCTTTGACATTGCATTGTCTTTTCTGTTTTTTTTTTTCATTTAAAAGCATTTCCATTTATAATGCCTTTCATAGAAACTGTATTTTGGTGATAATTTTTATATTGACAAATAAAGGTACTATTCCCATATACTAAAAGCTGTTTAACTGGTGGAGTTGGACAGTTTTGTGTGCTTCTATCAATTTCCTAGAGCAGAAACAATATAAGAAAATTAATTTATTAAAATAAAATCAATACATCAGAGCAATTTACTTAAGTGAGCGTTTATAAATGCAATTAGTTAGTCAGGTGCAGTGGTGCCCAGTACTTGAGGCTGAGACAGGATGATCCCAAGTTTGAGACCAGCCTCAGCAATTAAGCTAGACCCTCAGCAACTTAGGGAGACCCTGTTTCAAAATAAACAAAAGGGCTGGGGATATAGCTTGGAGGTAGAATACCCCTAAGTTCATTCCCCTGTACTGAAAAAGAATGTGATGAGTTATCTGTTCTAATCAGAACAAAACTAAATATTTGTTCCCAAGTAAAATTTGATAAAAGTCAATTATTTCCATACTCACTTCTCAAATTCCTAGAATAGTCACACAGTAATACTCTACCAGATGTAACTTTATCTGAATTTTTGTCTAGAAAGCTTTGAAAGCCCTTCCAAAAAACTGTAATTTGCGGAGATTTCCCCCTCAGTATGGGAATATTTTACATCCTAACAGTTGTCTTCAAGTTAATTTATAGTCATGAATGAGAATATATTCAGAAATGGGTCATAAAAAGAAAGTTAGTCCAGCCATGGTTGTGCACACCTGTAATCCCAGTACTTGGGAGGCTGAGACAGGAGGTTGCAAGTTTGAGGCCAGCTTCAACAACTTAGTGAGATTAAGACAGTAGTGAATACTTTGTGTTATTATTTTTATCATCAGTTGCCATAGGTCATTATATACATTTTTTCTGATCTGCTCTAATAGCACTTGTGGATGAATTTGATAGTACCTACCTTGCCTGCTAAGTATATGGTATTTACTACTTTCAGACTGGGAATAGGGCAAAATAGTTTTCTCCTGCATGTTAGTAATACTTTACACTTGTCTATTCCTACTGTTCCCACCTAAGAACCAGCTTCCAAGACTTCTCAAACATTAAAGTACATATCCCCTGAGGAGGATGTTGAACATGCAGGTTCTTTAGACCCCCTACCAGATAGTCTGTTATCCATTTCAGTAGATCTAGAGTGTGATTTGGAGATTTGGATTTTTAGTAGTTACTTCAGATTATTTTAATACAGAGGGGGTATTTATCACTTGAAGAAAGATTATTTTTAGGAAGAGTTCAGTGCAAATGAGCTGATTGGAAAAAGCAAGAAATATGTTCAAGCAAAGGAGACTTTGTCATATTTCCCTTAATGCGCCGGGTGTGGTGGCGCACGCTTGTAATCCCAGTACTTTGGGAGGCGGAGACTGGAGGATCCGGGTTTGTGGCCAGCCTCAGCTCTCTCTCTCTCTCTACTTAGTGAGGCCCTCCGCAACTTCGTGAGACCCGGTTTCAAAATAAAGTATAAAAAAATAGGGCCGGGGGTGTAGTGCGGAGGTAGAATGCCCCTGAGTTCAATCCCCGGTACCACAAAAAAAAAAAAAAAAAAAAAAAATATATATATATATATATATATATATATATATCCCTTAATGCATAGGAACATTTAAAAATTTGAATGTCTACTACTCTCTGCTAGAGGTTTTACATATTATTGCATTTGATCCATATAATGGTCTAAATAGGAAAAGTGAATATTTGGACTCCCCATCCTTCCCTCACACACATACAACCATCTCCAAGGAGAGGAATAGGTATTTAAACCCGATCTGATTTATTTCTTGATTAAAGTTAGCAAGTTTAGGAACAAATATCCAAACATTGATCTGCTCTATGTCTTGATTTAATGATGGGACAAACCAGTCTCAGTCTTGACCAAAGAAATGTCTGACTAGATAAAAATCTGGGTTTAGGCACAACGTGAAAAGGGGAATTCTGGTTATTGGGGATTTTATCATATTCCATCTGTAAAATGTGGCCATTTATGGACTAAATGAAATAATGTTTTTATGTACTATTACATTTCAAAAGAATTATTTCTATCATATATTATCATTTTGTACCTGACATTCATTTATTCCAATCTCGCCAAAATTTCAAAGTACCTCTAAGATCTATATTACTGCCCTTATTTTGCAGAAGAAAAAACTATACTCACCGAGGATGAGTAGTGTTCCCAGCTTACTTAGCTCATGCATGAGAAGCATAAGGCTTGAATTTATGTCTTTCAAATACCAAACAGACTTTCAATGTTGACTGATTTTGACTGTTAGCTGAGTGTAATCAAATTCAAATGCCAAATAAAATATGCAGAGGAAGGTTTCCAGTCTATAGAATATAATCCAGTTCTAAAAGTATAAAATATTCAACTAAGAAGTGGTATGTATATGAACATAATAATGTTAACTCATGAAAAACATCTTTATAATGTTCCTATCCTAATGTTTGGCTTATTCATACTTATTAAAATAAGATTTTTCTTTAGAATCAAAACAAGGATCTAGACTATTAAGTTAAAAGTACATTTTACATAAAATGTCCTTTAACTGCTATTTATAGTAATAGATATGATAATATTTGATTAATTTCTTTTTACTTTTGAAGTTAAATACTAAAATATATTTTATCAATTCATGCTTTTAATGCTTCCAGGATTTCAGATGTCATTGTAAGTTTATTTTAAAATACATAAATGGAGCTCATATGGTATCTTAAAACTACATGCATATGATTTTAATATTTTTACTTAAATATTAGCTATGTCAGAAACACTATTTTCAAAAAGAATCATAGCTTGTGATCTGCAAATTTCAGTTACCATATTCATTGTTAATTTTTTTATAATTTTAGGGTTCCACAGGATTTCCTGGGTTCCCAGGTGCCAATGGGGAGAAAGGTGCCCGGGTATGATATATAACTCTATTGCTCTGAGCTAGCTAATGTAATTGTCCTTGCATGAGAATCCTTCTTTCAGCTTCAGATTGTAATTACTGTGCTGTCCTGCATATGGAAACTGTTTGGAATGTCTTTGGCAGGGTGTAGCTGGCAAACCAGGCCCTCGGGGTCAGCGTGGTCCAACGGTGAGTGCTTTTATTTAAAGTAGTGATTTTTGTTTTGGATTAGCTTTTTTTATGTTCATTTATTGGTGCATTGTAATTATACATTTTGATATATGTCAGGGTATGAACATCATACATGCACACATTGCACATTTAGCCCTCCCTCCAATCCCACCCTATTCCCTCCCCCTTCCCTCCCTTTCATGCTCCGGATAGTGATTGAGTCTTATAAGTTTGTGTATGTACATCATGTACTACAGTGTGTTTCCCTCCACCCCCCTCCCAACTTCAAGGTAATGTTTTTGTGCCTTTGGATTTGGTTGGCATTAGATCAGTTTCATGTTGTGTTCTCCTATGCAGGGTCCTCGAGGGTCCAGAGGTGCGAGAGGTCCCACTGGGAAACCTGGGCCAAAGGTATCGTCTGAATTTCTATCACATCTTCATTGGAAAAGTGACCTTTTTGGAAGATGAATGGCATGAGAAGGAATCTAAACTGATATTTCTTTTTTCTGTTTGTTGCCAGGGAACTTCGGGAGGTGACGGTCCCCCTGGTCCTCCAGGGGAAAGGGTATGTATGATACGGCCATGTAACAAAATGAAAATTAATATTTTTGCAAGCATTTAAATTTAAACATGCACATGTTCATCCACAAAATCTAGTGTAAGATTTAAAAAAAAATTGTGGTCTTTAATTTACTTCCCCCACCAATAAAAAGCTTAATCAGTTATGTGCAACTAATTTTCTTATAGAAATGAAAGAAATTATGTATGTAATTGGCCTAAAATATTATTCTTGAACTCAGGCTAAAGTAATTTTTTTTAATTTAAATATGCTTAAAATACTGATGCCTTCACATCCTCTTGTTTTGTTTTGCATATTAATACTCAATTAGTCCATGGAGCTGGCAGGGACATCAGGATAGTAAAAATTCAAGTGACCAGTGGCAGTTAAGCCACAATCAATATAAATTCAACTCGAGATAAAACATCTTTTCCAGTAAATAGAAAAACTATTTAGTAAATTGATTTTCAATTGATATAAAACAAATCCAACAACAGATGAGTTAGCACGCCCTTTGGCTTTTTTGGCAAAATGCATCATTTTTATAAAAGCCAGATTTTTTGAGCGCTGACCTTTTGCAAGAATTTTAAATATTAAATTCCGTATTACATTCAAAGAACTTAGAGTCCTTTCTTGGTATTCTTTACTTAATTTTCAGTATTATATAGTTATGTTAATATATTTTTGTATATTATTATATGAAACTTATAACAGGTGTTTTACAAAAAGGAAAACAGAAATACCCAGTGATGTAGACCTTGAAACTGAGAATCAGTATCTTTTAGGGGGGGTTGGGGAGAAGCAATAAGTAGACGTAAGTTTCTATTTGTGTCAGAAATGTGAGTGGACAGCCGGGTGTGGTGGCCACGCTTGTAATCCCAGTACTTGGGAGGCTGAGACCAGAGGATCCCGGTTCGCGGCTAGCCTCAGCTACTTAGTGAGGCCCTCTGCAACTTAGTGAGACCTTGTTTCAAAATAAAGAATAAAAAATAGGGCTGGGGGTGTAGCTCGGAGGTAGAATGCCCCGGGGTTCAATTCCCAGTTCCGAAAAAAAAAAAAAGAAATGTGAGTGGATAAAACATAACAATGAACATTTAATTAGACTTTATGATCCTGGCTCATACATAATTAAACTTTATACTAAATGTTTCTCACTCTTTTTTTGTTGTTTTGTTTTTGTGGTACTAGGGATTGAACCCAGAGGCATTCTACCTCTAAAATATACCCTCAGCCTTCATTTTTTTTTTTTCTATTGAAACAGGATCTTGTTAGGTTGCTGAGGGTGTCATTAAGTTGCTGAGGCTAGTCTTGAACTTATGATCTTCCTATCTCAGCCTCCCAAATACTGGGATTACAGGCATTCACCACCATGCCTGACTGTTTCTCACTCTTCATAAACTATTCTCAAATTAAGGCCATTCACCTGTACATTTTGAATTCCTAAATAATACACATATTTGATATATCTTATGGTTAAAGTCATTTAAATAAAAAGGTACAGTTAAATTAATTGAAATGGTTGAATTATTAAACAAAATATGATAATTTAACAAATAATAACATAACTGGTTTTTGTCCTTAAAGCATAAATTTTTATTTTTGTGTTTTGTTTATGTATTCCAAAATTTCATGATCAACAATATGTCTTTATAAGTAAATACACTTTTGACATTACATTTTATTTTAGAAACAATGGTATGATCCAACAGAATGATTACTTGTAATTGTAAAAACACTTTGAGAATATGAAAAGTACATTTTTAAGGATCAAAGTAAAGGGTTTTCCTTTATGAAATTAATTTAGAAAAATTAATTTTCAGTAAAAATTTATGCATGTTCTCAATTTCTGTATAGGGAGATTAATTTCCCCCCAATATACTCATGTTTGCTGGCAAGAATTTTTAAATATTGTGAAGTATTTTCATTTATATCTTAAGCACACACTAAAGAATGATAAAAGTAATGCCACAACATATTTTCTTCAGTATATATGAGTTGGGATATTCACGGAAAGAATTCATTGTACCATTGAATTAGAAATAAGAATACCTATTTCTGCCAATTTCAGTGGCCGTCTTATTTAATTTTATATTAGTATTTCACTATATATGTACACACACATTAGGAAATTAGATGCCATCCCTCATAATTATGATTTGCATACCATGTTTGCCTGTCAACTAAAGAGTTAGTTAATATGGATTTTATTGCATCTATGATTATCAGGGTTAGCAAAACAAAACGAAAAATAGCAGAACCAAGACATCTAATTAAATTTCTATTTTACATAAATAATGAATAATTCTGGCATAAGTGTGCCCCTTGTAATATTCAGAGCACATTAAAAACTATTATTTATCTAAAAGTCAAATTTAATTAGGCACTGGATGTGTTGTCTATTGATCCTCCAACACAGTCTTTATACTAAGTCTATAAATATATTTTTACTTCACTCAGAAACTGTAGTAGTCCCTTTTTGCCTTTACCTGCCTGAGTTGCATTTCAAGACTCCAGGTGGTTGATTGAAACTGCAGATAGTACTGAATCCTGTATAAACTATGTTTTTTTCCTATACGTACATACATCCCTATACATACATGCATTTTCATATATATATATTTTTTCTTATGCCTACAAAGGTGCCATCATTCCTACTCTTGTGCTTTAAGGCCATTATTAAGTAAAATATGTGTTTCATGAATATAGCCATTGTAATACTATCTCAGTTTATCTGATAATGAGATGGTTACTAAGTGCCTAATGGGTGGGTATAGTGTATACAGTGTGGATACCATGAACAAAGAGATGATTTATATCCTGTCTGAGACTGAACCACAGAACATGAGATTTCAGCATGTGCAAAAGAACGCACAGTTCTTTTTTTAAAACTGTATGTATAAATCTGAGATGATTTTAAGGTAAGCTACTGGTAATAGCAAAAACTTGTGTTCATTTTAGAACTAACCTTGCCTTAAGAATGGTAATAACATTTTCCTTGGGAAGCCTAAAATGATAACTCAAAAAGGGTAAATTCTATTAAAAGACCAACATCAACATCCATAAACTTTATTTTTATTACAAAATAGATAAATCCTATTCTAAATGTATTACTTAAGAAGCCCCACCCTAAATGTATTACTTAAAAATTTTTATTTATAGTATCTTTCATTTTATATATCTTCCTTTTAGAAATAAATTATTATACTCTCACATATACAGGATTAACTTTTACCAATCCTTTTTCTGCCACAAACAAAATCACTGTAATAAAGTCTACTTTATGCATATTGGAGATATGTAAATAAAAGCATTGAATAACATAGTTAATTAAGAATCAAGCCATGAATAATATTATAAATGCATATTCAAACTGAATGTTAATGAGAATAATTATACAATAAAGTTCTTTTTATCTTGTCTACCAAAGAAGTTTATACATGAGTAAAATGAGATTGACATCCTTAAAAATAGATATATTTTAAATACAAAGACTATTAAACATGTTTTCTATGATCTTTTTGAAATAGTCACTTATTTGCCCTTTTAGTTGTGTTTGACTATAGTTGACCATTTATAGGGTCGATTTTTAAAATATTTTTTCTTTTGGAAGACTGTGGAATTGAACTGAAAAGTCTTCCTTCTATGAATGTTTCCAGCCAATGTTAAAATTTAAAAAGCTGTGGAGGTCATTGCAATATATATATCTTATTCACTTTTTAAACAAACTCTGAATATTTACAGTGCTTCTGAGGTAAGGACATTGATGTGGCATGCAATTTTAAGTTGTGAAAAATGATCTATTTTCCTTTGCTTTCAACACTGATTGTCTCGTGGTATTGTCATAGTTATGTCACGCTGGTGAAGAAGTTGTGTGCTATATTGTGAAAATAAAACACAAAGTATAAAGATACTTCTCTTATGGCACGTTGTGAAATTTTCTCCACTGCTTTTTATTTTCAGGGTCCTCAAGGGCCTCAGGGTCCAGTTGGATTCCCTGGACCAAAAGGTCCTCCTGTAAGTCTCTTTTTCTCTTCCTTCATTTCACAATTTTGAGAGTCATGGTTTACATTTTAGTTATAAATACTGATAAAATACCTAATAAAATAAAACTAAAATGTCAGAGGATATATTTTCCATTCATGAAGTTCATAGTTTGTTTTTGAATATAATTTAAACATCTTTTATTAAACATTGTTATAAAATATATCAAAGACTTGAACAACATTAATATTATTTTCTCAATGATTCCTCTACTACAGTGAATATTATTGATAGCGTTAAACATTATTCCCAAATATTAGATATTTGTTGTATTAGATTTTCTCTTTTATCTTCCTTCATCAGATGGAATCTTCCATCCCTCTTCAGTCATCACTTCCTAAATTCCTTCTAACATTCTGATACTAATTCTATCACACTGAGATTAATAAATTTATTTTATTTTTGTCTCTGTAATGTATTCTTCTTAGAAAATGCAATGTCAATCCTTATTGAATTATATCCCTTTTATATAAACTTTTTTAGAGCAATATTCTTTTGAATGTCATAAAATAGCTTCACAAAGTTAATTGAAGTACCTTATTTTCCTATTTAACACTCATGGACACCAAGTGCTGTGTACATGTATGTCTCTATCACTGTGAACTACATTATGATGTGAGACGATACTGCACCAATAAAAGTATAAAAACAAATTCATGGAAACATAGGGCAGGCTCACTTGTTTTCTCTTTCTTTTCCTTCCTGCCTTCCTGCTTTCTTACCTACTTTCCTTCTTTGCGACCTATTCAGTTTCTTCCTGTGACCTAGAGGCAACTTACCCTCATGTCTAGTGCAGTATTTCTCAGAATGCATTTTGCAACCCAGCAGCATTGCAGCACTTGGGATATTGTTAGAAATACAAAGTCTCACTTACTTAATCAAAAATCTGGAGAGGAGCCCAATCCATGTTTGAAATAATACTCCATATAATTTTGTTTCATGCTAAATTTTGTGAACCATTGTTCTTGTCTAGAGTAGAAAGTACTGCCCAAACTTGAATATTCTTGCAAATCCCATTGGTGAATTCTTTATTATGAAATACCAACTTGAAATAAATGTTAAATTTGAGGTAATTTCTTGCTTTTGCAAAAGTTTTTAGACACTGTTTAGAATATTATTGTAATACTGAACTGTTCCATTTTATCATCACAAACATATCAGAAAAGATTATTATCTATATTTTGTGGATATGAGAGGATCAACACAGACAGCTACTATTCCATATACTGGTGATACCACTGGTGCATAATGTTTTTACCCACTAATGGAGTTTTATTACAAATGTACCATTAAGTCTGTGCAAAGTTTCATAGAAAAGTAAACAGTTTTTAAGGCGATTGTGTACATATTTTTTCATAAGCATTTCCATAAGTATTTAAAGCCATGTGCATAGATCATTGTTTATCAAAAGATAAAAATCCAAGTTGGGTGTGGTGGTGCATGCTTGTAATCACCGTACATGGGAGGCTGAGACAGGAGGATCGCAGGTTCGCGGCCAGCCTCAGCAACTTAGTGAGGCCCTCTGCAACTTAGTGAGACCCTGTTTCAAAACAAAAAATAAAATTGGGCTGGAGGTGTAGCTCAGAGGTAGCAATGCCCCTGGGTTCTATCTCCAGTGCGAACAACAACAACAAAAAGATAAAAATACAATGAGATATATAATCTCAACATTATCATCCATGTAAATTTGTATATATTGTTTCAAATTGTAATATAATTTTGTTGTCAAAGACAACCATTTGACTCATTTTCCTCAGATTTTTTCATTCTGTTCCCTCTTGTATCCTTCAGCAAGTTTTGAGCCATTGATCATGCACTTATTTTGTTTCTAATAAGCATTGGAAATATAATCAACATCACACTTGAGAGTCATGCAGTCTAGTTGTAAAGACATGACACTGTTAAGGAGCATTGCTTTCACTGCTAAACTAAGTGGTTGGTATACTGTTTCCTATCAAGTGAAATATTAGAACATGAAATTTAAAGTGCTTAATATTTCTCTGGTATGTTTCATGAAATTTGGGAAAAGAAATGCCTTCATCTCTTCAACACAGAAAGAAGATATTTGGGTGGAGGAATAGAACCAGTCTCTTCCTAGAAACAAATTGGTTTATTTTTACTGTATCATAAAAAATATACATTCACACACACACACACACACACACACACACACACATTAGGATTGAGAGCTTGGAACTCTTATGACAATGTTGTCATATTTGGGGAGTAGGCAGTCATTTCCATTTAAGAAATGTTTAATTTTAATTGATTAAAATTTATAGTATGACTATTAAGATGAGCCTTATTTACAGAAGAAAAATCAAAACTCAGTGCCAGTGAGAGAGAAAACACCCTTGAAATTATTAGTTAGTGTCCCTTCACATATTGCTTTCCTTTATAGCACACCTTCAGTTAGATGGATTGGTTCCCTCTGTCCTTCACTAACTAGATCAAAGGGCAGCCTATTTTGATGAATACAATTATTATTTTTATTAATCAAATACCATGATGCTATTGGCAATGGGTCTGCTTTATATTACTGAACAGTAGTGTGGAGCCTTTGCAGCTATCTAGGATTCATTGCCACATATTAAAATACACACTTAAATCAAGAAAAATGGTGATGATATTGATCTTGCAGACCATTAACACTGTTTCCTCAGACTTTCTAGGAGCACCATTACAAACATGTTGTGTTCATCTCAGGATGACACCATTTAGAGCTAAGGTCACTATTTTAAAAGAGTGTACTTGTTGTAATGAAAGTAAAATCTTTGTCAGCAGATACAGTGAGATATTTAATTTTTATATTTACAGATTTGTTAGAAACATGTATATGTCTTGCACTGATTGCCAAACACATCATCGAAGAGTCAATTTAGTGTGGTGGGAGTAAGGGCCAGATTCACATTTGTCATCCTTCAGTTGTCCTGTTTTAGCATAACTTCTAGTATTGACCCAGATTGAAATCACATTTATTCCATATATATCAAAATAGTGAAAAAGCAGAAAATTGTTTTTATTTGCTGTTTTGAAAATCTGGACCAGATGAAATCTACTAGCAATTAACTACTCATTTCTGTATTTCACCTCTAAACAGGGCAAAACCACTCATGGTGACTAATACGTCGATATCTAATATATGTGTTTTGTTGTTGTTGTTGTTTTTGGGGGGTACTGGGGATTGAACCCAGAGACATTCTACCTTCAAGCTATATCCTAGCTCTATTTTATTTTTATCTTGAAACAGGGTCTCACTAGGTTGATGAGAGTCTCACTATTTGCTGAGACTATCCTCAAACCTGTGATCCTCATGTCTCAGCCTCCCGGGTACTGGGATTATAGGAGTGGGTCACTATGCCTGGCAGAATATATGTTTTTTAAAGAAAAAAAATGTTGGAATGATGTCCAAGCATGTTTTGGGCCCTTGGTTAAAAACAATCCAGTTTGGTTCTTTTTGGGGAGATGGCACTAGAAGCACTGAGGTGGTCTTGGAAACCGTGAACGAATCACTGAGTAAGCTGTGACTCTGTGAAATACCGTAACAGGTTTAATTAGAGCTGGTAACTCACACGGCAACCTGTGTGCCAAGGCAGAGGGGCTCAGGGAGCAGAGACGGCACTGGGAGCACCAAGAGCCCTGCTCCTGAAGAGCACCAGCCAGCCGAGTGGAAGAAAGTTATCTGTGAAAATGGCCTTATTTTGAAACAAAGCCTTTGTTCAAACTCACTCCATATTAACACATGTAAAAATAGATGTTTGAAAATAAGTTCATTATATAATTGACACATAGTTGGAAGTGTATCTGCTATCAATAAAAATGTCATTATTAAAATGTTCATCCTTCTTTATCCAGAGGGTGAGGATATTTCTCTGTACCTATTAGCCATGTTTTGAAATTTGAATTGATAATTAATGGTTTCTAAGGAGAATACATAATCTGTAAGGCAGATTAAAGAAGCAATCTATCTCTACTAAATATTTAAAACATAGGGACCTCACAGAGTTGTTCTCTTTAAGTACTTAGTTAATTACTTCATTTATTTCTTCAGACATATCAAAGACAGCACCCTTTCCAGAAAGCAATAGCATAGTTGGTTTGTTCTCCACTACTTAATAAACATTTTGTTTCTAAAAGGATATTTAAGAAAAACTTATGGGAAAAATTGGTTCTGGTAGCTTCTAGAATTGAACCTAGCACATTGCTTCTTCATTGCTTCTTTTACTTGAAACAATTTGAGAGGTGAAGTGTTTTTAAGTTTTCTTTCATGTTCTTGTCAAAAGTTTGTATGACCACTAGGGGACACCATCTTTCTCTGTTATCCACATTTCAATGTACAGAAAATTGAGTTATGGACAGATCACACACACATACACACACATAAAAAGGGGGAAGGGTATTCATTTTTTAAAGTATGGAGAACTATTAGTTTTGCACAAATAATGCAAACCTATGCAAATATGCTTTTAAAAGATAGATGCAAATGAAGTAAGTTCATGTAATTGTATAAGATTCAGAATAGAGCTCTCTATTTTTTTCTTAATCTCAGTTATAGCTATTCAATTATACTAGAGATGTGCACAAACTATATAAAATCAACTGAACATCACCAAATATAAAATCAACAGAGCATCAAGATACAATTTTCAATTAAATATAAGAAAATTGTCTACTATATGATATTTAGTCTCTAAAGTAATTAAATATTTATGACATGGATGTTTAATATTTGTGATTTCAGGGACCACCTGGGAAGGATGGACTGCCCGGACACCCTGGACAACGTGGGGAGACTGTAAGTAACTCTCCATTTCTAAATGAAATTTTCTGTCTTTAGTACTGCATCAGTTCACAGAAAGCTACTTTATTACTAACACCTGAAGTACCAGTTTGAGACCAGGATAGGAATGAATTCCATTAAAAGTTATAGTAAGATATATAAATAAATACATACATGGACTCATGTTTGTATCTAAACAATTATCCTTGAAAAATAGGATGTTAGTTGATAACATTGTCTTCATTGTCAATATCAGCACTTTATGAGCTGATGGAGAGACCCCATTAGCTTCTGGATGCCTCCAAAAGATTGTCACCTTGATACTGTTACTAGTCTCTGTTTACAGATACACTCCATCCAAACCCATCACCCCCCCCCTCTAAAAGAAACACTTTACTATAAGCTATGCACATAATACAACATTCTTCTATTCAGAACCAAAGGATGAGCTATTTGATGATATTGGAACCATAAGGGTATAATTGTTCTGGGATATGTCAAATGTATTCTCTCATGTCAAGTAGGAAAGTATGGATTGAAAGATGCAATTTAATGTACTTTAAAAACTTAAAGGAATATAACATTAAATAAGCTAACTGGACAACTCATCATATATATGATGATTTGGGAGAGGGAAAATCAGGAGCTCCACCATGGCTTCAGGATCCTGTTGGGTTTGTTTGTTCCTTTTTTCACTGTTACAAAATCACATGTCTGGCTATATCAATGGCTTGTTATTCTAATCAGAAATCCTCATGGGTTGGCATAGATCCCTGAAATCTATTCTTGCTTCTCGCCATTGTTCAATTTTATTCAGATTTCTTGAGGAAACCACAACACAGACTGACTTTTTTTTGGTGCTGGGGATTGAACTCAGAGGCATTCTAACCTCCGAGCTACACCCCCAGCCCTATTTTTTAATTCTTTTTTTATTTGGAACCAGAGTCTTGCTAAATTGCTGAGGCTGTCTTCAAACCTGCAATCCTCTGGTCTCAGCCTCCCAAGTCCTGTGATTACAGGCATGCGCCACCATGCCTTGCTTAGAGACAGCCATTGACTGTGGCTCAAGATCACTTTAGGGCACTCTGCCAGCATGAAGACATATTTGGAATTGCACATCAATACAGGATAACAAATCTTAAAATATTACTAATTTTTTTTTGCCAGGGGAGAAACAATCTGTCAGAAGCAACCTAATTCCTGTCTTGCTCACCAAGTGACAATATTTTAGTTTAACAACTTCCTAATTTTAGCCAGGCTGGAAATTTCAAAAGCTTGCTTTCGAAAACTGAATAAAAAATGATTTAGTGTGACCAAAGAATAAAATAGTTTGAGTTTCCTCTTGGGAATGACATCTACATGAGGAGGAAAAATGAGCTTTCTAAAGAAGAATCTATGCTCAAATTTGCAAACTCATTCTTGCACCAATATATATATATATATTTTTTTTGTGGTACCGGTGATTGAACCCAGGGGCGTTATACCTCCGCGCTACACCCCCGGCCCTATTTTTTATACTTTATTTTGAAACCGGGTCTCACGAAGTTGCAGAGAGCCTCACTAAGTACACCAGTATTTTTTAACTAAATCATATAATTTCCTAGGAATAACTCTGGAATATTTACAAGAAATCTTTTGAGGTAGGGATACCCAGAGAATTATCATTTTTAAATCCCTTTTGTCTTCAATTAAACCAAGAGCTCCTGGTTCTATCCAAAGTAACAATACTATACAATTTAATTTTAAACAGAAGGAAACGGGATATTACCTAATGCCTCTAGGAAGAATGTTTCTATTTAGTAGTTTCTCCTAGACAGAGGCAAGAACTATTTCTGGAAAATTGTCTTCCTGGTTTTACAGCTACTTTTAAAGAATAGTGAATCACCCCGTGGCCAAGAACTCTGCTTTCTCACCTTGTTCTGTGCTGGCTGGAATTCAAAAGATGACTTTGTACAATAGTCAGAATTGTTGACTGTGCTTTGCTCTATATGTATTATCATGTTTCAAAGAAGAAATCATTTCATTATTTTAGAGATCTGTCCCCATTTAGAAATTCTTCAAGGTGGCCAGGCGTGGTGGCGCACGCTTGTAATCCCAGTACTTTGGGAGGTGGAGACCGGAGGATCTGGGTTCACGGCCAGCCTCGGCTCTCACTCTCTCTCCCTCTTTCTCTCTCTCTCTCTCTCTCTCTCTCTCCTTAGTGAGGCCCTCCGCAACTTCGTGAGACCCGGTCCCAAAATAAAGCATAAAAAATAGGGCCGGGGCGTAGCATGGAGGTAGAACGCCCCTGCGTTCAATCCCTGGTACCGCAAAAAAAAA